>JAOXNR010013297.1:0-29938 GCA_028571225.1 Parsonsia alboflavescens
AATTAGTTATTTTATTTAGTCTTATAATTAATTTGGACTTAGGTCCATAAGATTAATTATTGTTGGGCTTGAATAAATAATAAAGTGGATATTTATTTTTATTAGTCTTATAATTAATTTGGACTTAGGTCCATGAGATTAATTATTTAATTGGTTAAGAAAAAAAATAAATATTGGGCTTTAATTAAAGGGCCAAAATAATTATGTTAGGTCCATGATCCAATGAATAATTATTGGACCTTTAATTAAATAAAAGGATTGTAGGGCTGTTGGGGTTTTGGCCCGTAGAAAACCCATATTTCTAATTTAGTTATCACAGGATTATTTATTAATCCTGTAATAACTAGAAGAATAACAATCATTCTGAAACCCTAGAAAAAAGAACAGACGTAATTTTTCTCTCTGCAAAAAAATTACAGAAAGTCTGTCTTTCTCCACTCCACACACAGAATTCTCCTATCTTCTATTTTCCTTTCTGTTCACTCAGATAGATAGGGAATAGATTAGAAGATCTTATGCAAGTAGATCAAGACGTCAAGATCCATTCTGCAAGACAAGATCTCCGCGAATCATTATTCCAAGTATCGTTCTCGAACTCCAATGTGAGAAAACTTTTTAAAAATCCTGAGACTCCGGATTTGGGATCCTGTTCCCTTCACAATTGCGAAGGAAAGATAGAATAAGAGTGCTTTGGTAAGGACATTCAAGAGGCTTTGATTTCTACACCCATTTATTGACCATTCATTTTCTAATGATCTTGTGCCTAAATTTCAAGAATTTTAAGGCCTACTCATGGATAAGGAAGGAAAGGACAATATGTTAATGAGTGACATGTTAAAGTGGTATACTCTCATCTCTACACTTGGTGATAAAATGCTGAAATTTGATCATGAAAGAAGGATTTCTTTGGTAAAGTATGGCTCTGGGAATGCTTATGATTTATATGAACAAGGTGTTCTTGTTGATGGTTTGAAACCTAAAGATTTCTTGATTACAGGAAATAAATTGTTTATCTTTAAGAGCTTTTTGAATTAGATGCTAGATATTTGTCTTGTTAGGGAATCTTTTTACAAAGTTCATGCTTTCGATATTGTGCTTAATGCTGGAAGACAAGTTGAATATATTTAAATCCTTAAGTATATTGATTCTTTGCCCATAACAGATAATTCGATTATGCTTATGAATTCTATGTATAACTTGTTAACCATTGATCTTCATAAAAAAAAGATTAGAGTTATATTCTCATGAATTGAACTGCTTAAAATGCTTGAATGAGAGAATCTTTGGAACATGCTTGAATAGACTCACAAAGGGTTTTTTTAGATGATCAAGTATTGTGGATCTTTGATGTTGCAATCCTTGATAATAATTTATATCTTTGTGATCTAATGTGCATACTCATTTTCGATTCTCAATTCTTGTTTATCGTATTTGAGATGTACTTCATTGTGATTCCCAAGAAGAGAAACTCTATGGTTGTCGAAAATGAATGCTTGTTCGAGAATTTTGGTGAAGAATCATAACATGTTGTGAATTTTACATTAAGGAAAGATGAGATATTTCATGACTATGAGAGCAATATGTGTGTATGGATTTTGTTTCTTCTTTTGGTTCTTAAATAAAAAGTTTTTCAGACCCATGATAACATGCTTAGAATAGGTACTTCGTGTGTTCTTGATTGTTCCAAGCATGATAAATTCTTTGAGTTGTTGAATCTTCATTTGTGAGTGATGGGCGAAAATGGGCACAAATTGAAAGACCCGTGATGTGATTTCCTTGAAGGTTGAAGCTTAGATTAAAGACAAACAAGAAAACCAAATCAAAGTGTAAAGGAAAGGACTCATCAAAGATTTGTTTTGGGAGAAATAGGAAGACCTTTGTAGAATAATCCACAACAACCAACCTCTTGATTTATAAAGAAAATTGAATTCCTTCACCTAAAGTAGTTGAATGCCCCAAGAGAAGTGACTAAGAACCTTAAGAAGAATTCTACGAACACTCTCAAGAGATCAAGTTTGATCTTAGTTTGGAATGTTTCCAAAGGAAATTTCTGTTTTTGTCTAAGTTCCATAGCTATTACATATGAGGTTCTATTTATAGTAGAAGGAGTAGAACCCTAAACAAAGCTCTAAACAATCTTCCAAGAGGTCAAATACCGAAAATAATTGAAGGAAAACAATTGGAAGTTGGGCTGTCATCGCATTTGGTGCACAGAAGTCTCCTCTGTCCGCCGCCGACTGATTCCTTTGTAGCACGTGATAGCCAGCCGGATTACCACTGGAATTTTCCAATGAGCATCTGGCTCTCCATCAGGTGCCGGATTGAACACTATTGAGGGCCGGCTATCCTCGGTTTTGGTCATTCGGGTCTCCTTCGTGCTATCTCCGTGCCAGCTTCATTTTGTCTTGTGTAGTCTTCATTACAAGCCTTGTTTGGCTTCCCAACTTCACTTCTAAGGTCTCCAGTGCCTTGATCTTCATTTAGAATCCTCCCATCTTCATCCTCAAGGTCTGGAATCTCCCATAAGTTATACTCCTTCTTTGTTTATTTTTCTTCAAGTTCATCCCTCTCGAACATGGCTTCGAAATCGAATCGTTCTTAATTGGTTTGAATAAATATCAACAATGCCTTCTTCATCCTTGTCACCCTCATCCTCTAATTGGTTCGAGTGGCATTGTTGGGGCTTGGTCTCCATCAACCTGGCCTAAATGGACTGAAGTGCCAATCCAAATACTTAAAGATCCGAATTGCTACTAAGGGAGAAAAGTGGGCAGCGACCTCCTTCCCACCAACCTCCCAAGTCATTGGCCTTCAATGAGCTCAAGAGAGGTCTAACCAAACCATGACCTCCGACCCAGTGAGCTCCGATCCATCTCGTGTACCTTCCGTGTCACGATTAATATCTATGACTCTTTATACACACTATAAGCTTTAAAATCGCTCATCGTGAAATTCTAAAGAAGTTCATCGAGACCTTCAACATTCACTGGAAGGTCGGGAAGTTGGTTTAAACGTCATTAAGGAGCTCATAGCTCTCACACCAGAGACGTGCATGGTAAGGTATCCAAAATTATGGAAACTCCACGATTTTAGAAGCAATTGGCGGGATATGATCTCACAATTATCCTAAATGCCTACTTTCATGTAATTGAGACTCACTCCAACAAGGTAACTTATTATTTGGAATACATTATCAGATCACACACAGTTTTAGACAAGTGAGTTTTTTCTAGTTTGAACTTTCACAAAATACTGACTTAGGCATCAGAGTTACCCTCAAGGTTTCCTTTTGGTTGTGATTTCAGGCTCCATCACTATTTGGGATGACTCGAAGATCGTTTTCGAGCTCCATCTGTGATATATGATAGTCCTAGATTCTTGGATAACTTGTTTAGAAAGCTTGTTTAGGACTACATATAAAAAAGAAGCCAATAATCATGGATGAATATTTGATGCATGCTTCAGAAAGAGTATATCCATGTCAAGATGAGAAATTGATCTTTAGAGATGTTGATAACCTTAATATTGATAAAATCAATGTGTGTACTATGAGTTTAATCTCTATTTGGCATGTTTGGTGGAATTTCATGATGGTATGGAATATATTTTGTGCCATGAATAGAGAAATGTTGTGATTTTGGAAGTATTTAGAAAATCCCCTATTTTTAGGAGTGCATAATAATGCATATCTGGACCATATAATGATTTTCTTCTTCATTTTATACATATGTTTGATGTCTTTGATGAAGGGCATGTAAATGCTATGTTAAGGGATTATTTCTTGTTCTTATTGTGCATGAATCCAAGATGTGCAGTTCTTTCATATCATGCGTTATTGGGACATCAACCAACGGGAATTATGGCTTATGCTTTGAGTGATAGGATTTTGTATTCTTGGAGCTTACAATGGATAGTATTCATTGTCTATGTTGTCTCTTCTAATGAATTCCTTGTAGTGGAGAAGGAATACATATCAATCAAGGAGAACCAACCTTTAAAGAAGAGTATGGGAAGGCATTGTCAAGTTCCAACTTCCATGAAGGATAACTTGGAGTTATATGGTAAGTATTCTTTTGATTATTCCATCAATGTTAGTGACCATTCTCTTTACAATGTAGGATATGAAGATTTGAGGATGAATCCTCTTCAGGTGTGTGTGTGTGTGTGGGGGGGGGGGGGGTCATGGTGATGGAGCTCGAAAATGACCTCCGAGTCACCTCAAACCGTAATGACTCTTGTAATCATAATAGGAAAGAAATAGATCACTGGGTGGGCTATCTTCCTATTGATAACTCCGATGGCTAAGGCATTATTCGTTCAGAGTAAAATTGAATCCAATCAACTTATTTATCTTGTGGGTGATCCGATAATGTATATTGAATAAGAAGTTACCATTTTGGTGAGTGAATCTCAATTGCTTGGAAGTAGGCATTTAAGATCATTGTGAGATAATATCCCGCCAATTGCTCCTAGAATCATGGAGTTTCCATAATATCAGGTTCCTTACCATGCACGTCTTTGTTGTCGGAGCTATGAGCTCGTTAATGGTCGATGAACCAACCTCGCAACCCTGTAGTGACCCTCGATGGTCTCGATGGGCATTTTGAGAGGTCGTGACGAGTGATTTTAAGGTTTATAGCTTATGTTAAATGTCATAGATGTTTAATTGTGGCATGGAGGTGTATGAGATGGATTGGAGCTCACTGGGTCAAAGGTCGTGGTCCAATGAGACCTTTCCTAATCTCATTGAGGATTAGAGACAAAGGAAATCGTTGACTCAGGAAGTCACTGATTCTTCCTTAGCAATGTTGGATCGGTATTTGAGGTTAAATGGGTCCGGTTGTTCAGGTCGTACCCGTGCTACCTATCATTACCCCCCTCAGGTCCAACAAGCTTGTAGGTCATGGTGAAAAAATTTTAGCTACTGAGCTTTGAAGAGTCACTTCATTTTTATAATAGCTGGTTCTGAGGTATCATGTCACATCAATTTTGCCTGTTGCCTCGGTTCATGGGTAACATAACTTTTCCAAAAACTTAAGAGACTCCCTCCCCTATATGAATTAGGGAACTTTGTAGGGTTTAAGATTTACCAAAATTCCTCTTAGAAAAATCAAATCTCTCAGCTACAATTTAAAGAATCTGATCTTCCAAACTTTTCGAGCTTTCTCTTTTTTTTTTGTCCGGCAATCAACTGGGTGTTAGGCAATTCTTCTTGTCCTCTTTTGAGACGAAAGTTTTTTAGCATCAAAGAGTGAGTTTTCTTTTCCACTTTATTTTTTTTCAGAAATCTTCTGCCGATTTGAAAAAAGGTGTTTCCTCATTGAGTAAGTAGTGATTCCCTTTCTGTTGAGCTCTCTGTAGGTGAGTTATCCACACAATCATCTTCTTGAAGTACTTCCTCTCTCCAAGTCGATGAAATAACCAGGTTTCCTCCGACTCAAAATTTTTTATAACAAAGTATTTTATATACCCTTTTTACTGTATGAGCTTCTCCAGTTAAGAGGAATGAATATAAGCCCTCTGAGTTAGAAGTTTTTACTCTTAAGTCTACCATAGGGTCTTCTGAAATTACATAGATTAGTGGACTAATGGAATTGAATAAAGGTGATGTCGTAGCTGTTGAAAGTTATGAGCACCTTAGTAGTATTCGAGATGAACATATCATCTTTCACTTGACCAATGTTAGCAGAGGGATTCTTCTTCCATATCTCCATCCTCTCTTCCTCGACATAGCTTATTTCTGGAGGTTTCCTATGGCCCAGCTTGTTCCTAATGCTGTTAGAACTATTGTAGGCGTCATGGAGACTTGTCACTTGTATAAAGTTCCAGTCTCTCTAAAGCTCCTTAGGTGCTTCTTTAAAATAACTATCTACTACTCTTGGCAAAACTAGTTAGGGATACCTTCAAATCAACAATAGGTATAAGCTATAGGGGGCTTTCCAATCATCAGGACGGCATTGGAAAAAGTCCTTCTTTTTTGCTAGGCTCCTGTAGACGGGATTCAGGCCAAACCATAACCAGAATGGAATCTCAATAAAAATTTTTATAACGGACTCCCAACTCTGGCTGGTGAGCTTAAGCAGGCCAGAATTTTCTCGACCTTGCCAATTCTAGTGTCATGAAGGTCGGTTGCACTCAACCATCTATAGGTATTTTCCTTTCTTCATCCTGCTGGATTGGGAAGCCCTACGATCGTGACTTACCTGCCCTTAGGGAGCCCATGGGAATTCTTCCCATTAGTAGGAGAGATTTTTTTTTTTTCATTGAATTTTCATTTATCTTGTGAATAGGTCACCAGTACTGATCATCTTTTTGTCTTCTTTGTTTTAACAGCAATGAGGGCTACTTGGGCTTTCAACCGGCCTGCTGCCTCCCAACAAGGCTAACAAAGTTGGTCCTTGTCCCTTCGAGCTCCTTCTAGCGAAGCTCCTGCTACTGCTGGTGCTTCCACAACAGCACCAATCACCACACCTTCATTTCCAAAGATTCGTATTCTCCTGACTAGGATGAAGAAGGTCACTATGGCAGGGAGAACAATTAACACTTCATATAGAGGCGGAGAGGAAGTTGCTCTGCATCTTGTTGGATCCCCCTAACCTACTAAAGTCATTTCCTTTTCAGATCCACCCTCTTCCGGCTTGGCTCAAAAGGATGAAAGCATCCTTGTTGTTTTTACGGGAAAGGGTAGGGTTCAATGACTTCCCAACAGGTGGTAGAATTCAATCATTGTGCCACTGAGAAGGTCGCTGAGACAGTAAAGAGACTTGGAAAGTTATCTTGGACCTCCCATTCAACTGAGAGAACCACGAGGTGGGTTCTCGACCTTTCAATGGAATCTTCTGATTCCCTAGTCTAGTGGCCACACTCTCAATCATTTAATGGAGTGTGAGCCTCCAATTGATAAAGGTATACTGACATCGAGTTGGATAGCTATGCTACTTATCTTCACACAGTTGTAAGACTCCTTTACTTCTTTATACTTCTTCAATAACTTTTTTGAATGTTGACTTATCTTTTTAATTCTTTCTCAGAGCCATGTTTTCTTGGGCAAGAAGTTGAGGAGGCAAGCTGAGAAAGAAAAGAAAGGTAACGAGCTTTCTCTAATGATTACCATTCTTCAAGACGACAAGCCCAAGAATACTGCTGAATCCAAGAATGACAATCTGATAATAATAACCACTCTTGATGAAGCTGTGAAGAAAAGCTACCAACTAGTCGATCTAGGTAAACAACAAAGTGCTTACATTCATGAGCTTGAAGCTCAGTTGGAGGAGTATAATGCTATCTACAAGAACATGAAAATCTCTCCTTTTCCAAGCTCGAAGAGATCTCTGCTTTCTAGAATTATGTGGAGTCCATCCTTCAACCTCAGTTGTTTGGGTTGTATGTTGATGTGATCGATTTCCTCCGCAAGCTCAATCGTGATAATAAGACTGATGAGGCTACTCATAATGGGGTGTATCATCCCACGGCAATAGTTCCTCTTCCTTGGGAGCGAGAGCAAGAGGGGCCGAGATCTCAAGAGGAGATCGGTCCAAAACCCCAAGAACGGGTGGATCTTAAGCTTCAAGGGTAGGCCAAAAGGCAATGAGCTGAAGTTGGTAATATACATGAGAAGCTGGCCAATGATGTTCCCCCTTTGGCGATCTCTAAAGTTTCATTTAAACTTATCCTATTTACAAAGGTTTACTTGAGCATTCCCATTTTCGTACTCAATCGATAGACATGCTTGAAGCTTGAGGACTTTCTTGAGCTCCAAGCTCAGACGGTGTGCCGAAGGAGAAGAAAAATGAAATGTAATAGTTTAGGTCTTTTCAAGGCTCTTGTCATGCCTTTCTTCTTCTCATTTTCTTCAAGTATCATGGTTGTTGGTTGTATCAAATACAACGCGCACTTTAAGCTCCCTCTCTCTTTTTCATACAGTTCACTGTTTAATGCAGTTTGTTTGTGGCCTCTTTTTTAATATATATATATATATATATATATATATATATATATATATGTATATGTGTGTGTGTGTGTGTGATGGCCAATCAAATCTTTTGCATTGATTCTGCTTTGTCTTGGCACTTCATAATGTAGAAAACGCTTGCATAATAAAACTTGAACTTGTACAAGTACTAGAGAAATAGTATCTTTCAAGGTCATAGAAAGCTTCATGGAGCTATAATTTAGATAGGTCCTTGAAACTAGAAGTGAACTTACGAAACAGGAATTTAAGTAGGTCTCTAGATATTTCACTGGGACTAATTAGTGGGCTTCTATAGCTTGGAAGGACCTAGGCATAGAATTTCTTTAAGTGAAAAGCATTCCAAGGTCTTAAAAGATGCCTACCTTTGAGATCAACAAGCTTATAGCTTCCACCTTTGAGCACTTCTTGAACTACATAAGGTCCTTACAAACTCTCTTGTAGCATGATTAATTGTCCTTGCTTCTTGATATCTGACCTTTTGAGAAGCATTTCTCCAAGTGCAGAGTGTTTTTCTTTGCCTTTTTTGGTGAAAAAGTTTGTGAGTTATTTCTTGTACCTTCTATCAGCTTCCATGTCTTTATTTCTTGTCTATTCAAGGAGGTCTAGGTCTGCCTTTCTTTCCTCCTCCTTTGAAACTGAATTGTATTCAGTTGCATTCTGACATCCATTGGTAGTACTGCTTCTATTCAAAAACATAGACTAAAGGTGTTTTTCCCATAGCCTTTCTTGGTGTAGTTCAATCAGCCCATAGAATACTTGGAATTTCCTCCATCTAGGAAACTTTTCAACCTTCTTTCCAAGCTCGGTCGGCCTTCTCATTAGACCTTCCGAAATTGTTCTAATTGTGACCTCGACAAGTCCATTTACTTGAGGATGAGCCACTGCAGTGAGTCTTTGCTCTATATTTAAATTCTCACAGAAGGTCATGAACGGATCACCTATGAATTGTCTCCTATTGTCCGAGATGATAGCTCACAGAATTTTGAATTTGTGTACAATGTTCCTCCAAACAAAGGACTGAACGTTTGGTGAGGAAATTATTGTCATAGGTCCATCTCATTAAATATTCTACTACTACTATTATGAACTAAACACCCCCCACTCCCTTAGGAAAGGGTCCTAAGATGTCAATTCCCCATATGTCAAAAGGAACTGAAGCACTGATGGATTAATACCACGTTTGGGGTACATGCGACTTATTACCAATATAGTTGGCAACTCGTGCATCTTTGAATGATCCTCTCGATGTCTGATACCATAGAAGGCCAATAATATCCAGTTCTTAATTACTTTTTTGCCATGTTCTTGGCACCTATGTGTGATTCGCATATTCCACAATGTACCTCTTCAATGACATATTCTCCTTCAGCTTTTCCCAAGCATTTGAGCAATGACCATGTATATGACCTATTGTATACTTCATCATCTCCTATCAGGACATAGAGAGGTGTCCCTTTTCTAATTTGGCAAGCTTCTTTTGCATCTTTTGGGAGCTCGCCATTCTTGAGGAATTTGTAAATAGGGTATCTCAAGCTAATTGATCTTCAATGACTAAATTCTCTTCTTGATCTATGGTTGGAGAGTACAAGTGCTCAATCAGGAGCTCTAATTTGGTGCCAACAAGCTCTTGGTAGACCTTAGATAATGTGTCGTTTTTTGTATTTTACTCTCTAGGGATTTTTTCAATGAGGAAGTATTCGAGTTTTTATGTTATATCTCTTACTTATTTGAGATATTTAATCATATTTTCTTCCTTAGCCTCGTAAGCTACTGCAACCTGGCTAGCAACGACTTGTGAGTCAGTTTTTGCATGCAATTTTTGTACTTTTAGAGCTCTTACAAGTCTTAGACCTACTAATAGAGCTTCATAATAGAATTCATTATTCAAGGTTGGGAAGTTATATTTCACAGAGTAAGGGATTCTCACTCCCTCAAGGTGGATCAATATAATTCCTACACCTGAATTTTTGTTCTCGGTCAAGCCATTCATATACATGGTAAACACATTAGTTTCACAAGTTTCAACGAGCTCCAATGGAACTCTTGTACATTCTTCCACAAAGTCTGAAAGAACTTGAGCCTTAATGGCTTTTGTTAGTTCAAAATCACTTTGGTACCCTGAGAGCTCGAGAGAAAATTTCATCGTCCTACCTTGTGTTTTGCGAATGCTTGATTTAAATGTAAATTTGTCAATATTCTGATCCAGTAAGCTTTGGAATTCGGCTTAAGTTTTCTCGATGTAATGAAAATGAGGTACAGAATTTTTTATGCCCAGATATCTAACTTCTGGTCTTCACAGTAAACGACCTACATAATAGACTGCGAATTGTAAACCTGACCTTTTTACCAAGAGTATCGAGCTAACAACTTCCTAGATTATAGTGAGGTACATTAGAAGTTCTTCTCCAAGTCTCAGTGAAATGAGCTATAGAGGTTTTCCCAAGAATTCTTTCAGCTTCACAAATGCGATTTGACATTCGTCTAACCATTGGAATCCATTTGTCTTCCTCAACACATTATAGAACTTCTCTTCTTTGTTAGCTATCTTGCTAAGGAAGTAACTTAGTGCCACCATCTTCCCTATTATGCTCTAGACTTCTTTGATGTCTTTGGCAGGTTCCATGTCCAGAAGTGAATTCATCTTTTCAAAATTTGCATCTATACCTCTTTCTAATATCATGAAGCCCAGAAACTTTCCCATTGAGAATCCAAAAGTACATTTCTCAGGGTTAAATTTCATGTGAGCGGCCTTCAGAGTTTGAAAGATCTCTCTTATATCTTGAATGAAGTCATCTGAGCTCTTTGATTTGATCATTATGTCATCGACATAGACCTCAATGTTCCTCCCGAGTTACTTCCTGAACACCTTTTGCAGAGCTAACTAGAACTATGCCCCTACATTTTTCAAACCAAAGGGCATTTAGGTTTAGCAATAGGTCCCAACCTCAGTTATGAATGAGGTTTTTTCCATGTCCTCCAACACTATTGGGATCTGATGCTACCTTGTATGCATCTAAAATACAGAGCCATTGATATCCAGTCGTTGACTGAACCAACTGGTCTATGCTTGGGAGCAGATATGAATCCTTCTGGCAGTACTTCTTGAGTGTAGTAAAGTCTACACACATTCTCCATGTCCCTTCCTTTTTTAGCACGACCACTAGATTGGAAAGCTATTCTATGTACACAACCTCTTTTAGAATTCCAGCATCGAGAAGTGCTTAGACTCCTCGAGCTATGACTTCATTCCTATCTAGAGCGAAAGTTCTTTTCTTCTGCTTTATTGGTTTGATACCAACTTTATGCTTGCTATCACTCTATCAATACCTTCAAGGTCTATAGGTTGCCGGGCGAAGACCGTAAGATACTCTTGAAGCAATTTCACCAATTTTCCCTTAACCTTATAAGGTAGAAGCTCTAATATCTTTATCCCCTTCTCAGGGAATTCAGGGTTGAGGAAAACCTTTTCTCCTTTGCTACCTGCTTGAATTTTGGACTTTTCATCATCTAATGGTAGGTCAACAAAGTCGACGTTTGAGGTCGCATACGAGGTTTCTACATCCCCTTCAGCGAGTAGCACTCTGAAGCTACATTTCTGTCTCCTTCCAATGTAATCCAGGTGTTTGCGATTTGAATTCTCATGCAATAGTTCAGCAAGGAAATTTCGACCTCTAGATCCATGACATCTTTCCATCCAAGAATTGCATTATGGTCCCATGTGCGTCTACAACTAGCCAATCTAGGACCTCTGTAATTCCTTTGCCATTTACATAAATTGCAATTGCAACTCATAGAATCCCTTCAACAAAAGTCATATTGCAGCTGAAGCTAGTTGGAGCAGTGTCTGATTTCAACAGTGAGCTCTTGTCTATTCCAATTTGATCGAATGCTCTCTAGTATAAGACATTCATCACTCTTCCAGTATCTACAAGAATTTTTTGAACGAGGAATTTTCCAATCTAATAGGACACTGTGAGAGGGTCGGCATAAGCTCCTCAAGCTTGCTTTGACTTCCTCACAATGGAATTCATCTCTCTTACCGGACGTCATTGATTAGTTACTGGAGGTGATGGGTTGGCGGTACCTGCATTTTTAGCCAGGAATTCTTGCAAATGACCTTCTTTGATCAACCTCTCAATTTCTCAATTGATGTCAAATCAATCCTCTGTAAGATGACCATGGTCTTTATGGTAATGACCAAACTATGTCATGTCTCTATTTGCCAAAGGGGCTTGAGACGTCTCGATGGCCTCAGGGGACCTTTCATTTCCATGGTAATCAAGATTTCTACTCGCGAAGCTGTCAAGGGGTTAGTCACTAGGTCAGGAATTGTCTTCCTCTTCTTGTCTGAAGGTCTTTGATGTGATTTCTATGGAAATGGGTTTCACTAAAAACACACAAACTTGAAAGATTTTACCCAAGACTCACCTTTGAAGTTCAAGTTAGTTACGATGACCTATGATGTTGTTAGACAAATCAACACCCTAACCAAAGTGATAAAAAGCCCTAGAGTAGTTAAACCAAGAACCCTAAGAGAGTTAGAGGAAGACCACTCACAAGAACAAGTTTTAATCAAAGAGGATTCTTAATTTCAATAAAAGGATGTTTGCAGCTTGTTCTAAATGATAAGACCAGGAGTATTTATACATCAAAGACTTTAAATATTCTAAAAATTTCGTGCTACGAGTGTAAATACTAAACTATCCTTGATACCAAGTCCAAAAGACAAGAAAAAGCATAAAAATTTGTGGAAACGAGTCAATAGGTAGGGTTGGCCGAGTGCCATCCAGCGCCTAATGGTGGGTCGGATGGTCATTGGAAATCAGCACTATCTTTGTCTTGCTAAAGCTGAAGCCGACTTCAGTATTGTCCGATGTCAAATGCCCCTGTTCTCCTGTTTCCTTCTTCTTTCACCCTTTGTTCCATGCTTTGACTTACCTTCAATTTACACTCTTTGTGGAGTTGAACTAGGGTCCTTTGGGCACATTTCCAAGCTATCAAACTCTTTAGTCTTCCATTGTGATTATCATATAAGGCTCTTCAACTTGTCTTCATCTACAAGCTTAACTTCTTGAAACATAGCTTCATCTTCAAGTTGATCTTCCTTGATTTGCTTCAATGCTATCCTTTCCTTCTTGATCCTTGAATCCACCTTCTTGTATTTGAAATACAAGTCATTCTAAAGGAACTTCATTACATAGAGCTTGTAGCCATATAGGACATCACAGGAGGGGCCATCTTTAAAAGTTAACCATGAGCTCTCATACTTGAATAATAGGTCTTCATAAGTACATTTTCTTCCATAAACTTCATCTTCAAAGCACTCTTCCTTTGATAGCTTCACCAATGGTAGGGCTGGTCCTCGGTATAAATTAGTCTTCCCTCTGAATGAGAGTTTGTCATATCTCGCTTAGATGTTTGCGGACTCTTAGGTCACCACTTGGATTCATTTTTCGTGGTTGGAGTGAAACCAGGAATCTTTTTCTTGATTGCAGTCTCCTTTGCCTTGATCAACTTTTCTATTACCGTCTGTAGCTCTTTGATGGTCTTTACTGGCTCCTCTGCCAGTGTGAGAGCTATATACCCCCCTTGCAATCCCTACTTCAAAGCAATGATATAAATTGCATCATTCAGTGATATAAATTGCATCATTCTTCTGTTTAATCTCCATTACTTCGTCATTGAAACGGTTGTGATAAATCTTGGTTCTTCCTCCAACCTTCTGTCTGATGTTGAAGAAGCCGTTAATGTCTTCTTGCACCTCTTGCTGCTTTGATAGTTCTTCAAGAATAGCTCCTCCAACTGTGTCCAAGTCGAAATACTTGCCTCTAGAATGCTCTTGAACCATGATTGTGCTTTCTTGGTCAACGTGGACCGAAAAGCTCGACACTTGACATGGTGGAGGTACTCGAACATTTCCATATAGGAAACATGTTCGTCAATGTTCTGTTGAGGCTCGCTAGTGCCATCATACTTCGCCTCTACCTGTGGAGCTTTGAATCCTAGAGGCATTCAAGCCGTTCTAATGCTATGGATGAATAGTGATGGCTCAGATAAATCTACATTAATCTGGATTTCTTGATCCCCATTTCCTTCACTATTTGTTTGATGGGCTCCTCTCTTGGGTGAATTCAAGGCTACCCCATGACCTTCATTGCCTGTTCTTTTGATCAGGCTCGGTCTAGGGGGAATCCTTCCTCTAGAAGGAGTTGTTAACTAGCTGCCCTGTTCATATGGGCTCATTCCTTGTTGCTGACTTCTGGAAATTACTACTCTGTTTAGTCTATCTCACAGGTCATAATTATGTCCATTGTGAAGACTTTCTCTGAGGTCGGTCATTGGTGGGACCAATTCTGCAATGCTTCTTTCTCCAGGATCCTTACTCCACAAGCTTCTCCTTGTGTGGTTTCTGCTCTGCGACCTTTTCCATTTTGAGGTCAGATTCCTAGAAAATCTTCTCCTCTTTTGGGTCCAATTGTGTGTCATCCTGCTATCCCAGTCCTCTAAGTCGTTGTATGTCCCTTCAAGATGGTGCAGGACTCTAACTAGTTGACATATAATCCATTTTGCCTGATATACCTTCCAAGGGTACCACATGCTTTCTAGGAGGTAGGCGGGGATAGAGACATGACTTCCCCTAGATCTTTCGGGTCTGGGAGCATTGTTGTTGTTATTTGGATTTGAAGTCCTTGTCTTGTTCTCTCTTGTTTAGGAGGATTATCAACTAGATTTCTTCGAGAAGGTCTAGACCACGTTGGTCTTGGTGGCAGTGATGGATCAATCGGTGTGGTTTTGCATCGTAACATAAACAAATTAAACCTATCTACCGAAACTAATGCAATCAGGACAAGTATGGTCGAACCCATAAGTAATTGAATTTCAATTTCATTAAAACCAATTAATAAGTAACAAAAAGGGGAAATTTTTTGAAAGAATTTATAAAAAATATCAAACAAAGAATTTAAAAGCTAATTCAAAGAGGACAATATAGATAAGAAAGCTATTAACAAGAGACAATCTGTAGGTCAATTGCTATGGGTCCAATCATTGATTAAATAACTTAATTAAGTAGTTGGTTTTATAATTTGTCTGAATTCTCAAATTCCTATCCTTAGCGAGAAAGAAAATCAATAATTTAATCAATTAAACGTACGTCATATCAAATAATAAATTTAATCAATTAAATTGCATAAGCGTTAAGGCATCACCAACGACAAATTATATAAATAAAGTAGTTTTAATTCATACAATTCTATATTGTCAAATAAAGTTGTTAGCCGAACCAAATTTAAACAATAGTTGCTACCTGTTTATTTATTAATCTTAGTTCTAATATTTAAACCTTAGCAGTACAATCATGCAAACTAATCTAGGTGATCAGGCTAAATCAATAAACACAATTAATAAGATAAAAAACAGAATTGCACAAATACTTAATAATAAAAGTCAAATCTTTAATTGAAAAACAAACCACATCTCATAAACCCATATCAAAATAACCTATTTCATATTCTTGTTAACAAAAGAGGACTACTCACAAGACATGATTAATAAAACCAAAAAATACATAAGAAAAGAGAAAGAGGAAATCTGCCTTTTATCTTCGGAAATCTTCAAAAAATCAATCTTGAAATACGTATCTAAGACTATCAAAAAGAACCTATTTATAGGAGTAGAGACCTCTTGCAAATAAGTAATTATCTAATAAAAGTCTGGTAATAAAATAGAAACCTAATACTAAAAGTAGTATAGGAAAAATAATCAAATCCTAATAAAATTGAAAGTTTTCATCACGGTCAACACCATCTAGCACCCGCTACTCCGCTTCATTACACCATGATCTGTTCTGGACAAGACCCTCGTGCCAACTTGGTAATTTCTTGAGCATTTTTCGACCAAATATTCCTACAAACAAAAATTAAGCATAGGGAAGTAAAATACATCTAAAACAACATAATTAAACTAAGTTACGTAAGATGACAACATAAAATGGATATAAAACTTATCGTAGTTATGTAAAAAAATCATTCCCCTACACTTGGAGTTCTGCTTGTCCTCAAGAAAATTTGTCTTTAATCCCCAACAACAATAACAGCAAAAACAACATAAGGCCTCATATTGTAATTTGCAAATCAAACACAAGACATGAAACTAAAATATGTAATTAATCATTATCGCTTCTTAACGAAACCACAAATCCCATTAAAACAAGTGCATAAAGTGTGTGACAACTTCACATAATTTAGGCAAGAAATACTCAGTTCTTTATCCAACATAACAAAAAATCTTTTAATCTTCAAGTTTTGAAAATCATTTGAATCAAACCAAAGATAAGATCAATAAATCAAATTATCTCAATAAAGAATAACACTAGAAGCCTTTAAAGAAGAAATCACAACCATAAGTTTGTCAATCCACACACTCTCCATTAATGATAGAAACAAGTCTACTCGGATCAAATTGGACTTTTCACTTGCAATGTTAGGCTTTTGGAATTGACTACAAACGAAGGATAAGAATAAGGAAATTTATAATATGAGAGAATAGATAAGTTCAAAATTTAAGGCCAAAACTCATATCACAAATATCAAAATGAATAAATAATCTCTTTCTTTCACCAACTCCTTTTATTGCTCTTCCTTTCTTTCTTTTTATAATAGTGCATTTTTTTTGTTTGATTTCATACTCTATTTTTTTTATACAAATCAAAGCACTTTCCCTTTTCTCTCTCTTTTTTTGTTTTTTTTGCTTTTTATATATATAACATTCATCACCTTCCTCATATCCTTATTGTACCTTCAATTATTCACCTTTATCAAACATTCAATTCTTGCAAAAAAAGAAATTGAGTTCAAAAGAACATGGCCACTATTCTTTTAAAAACATTTAAAACATAGGGTAAAAGAGTAAATAACAAGGTTTAAAATCAAAGAAATAGAATAGTTAGAAACTATTCTCATTTAGGCTCAAATAAGGACAAAGGGATATAATGTAAAAGGGTAGGCTTAAAGAAAGGCACAAATTAGTCAAAGAAGGCCTTATGTCATCCTTGAGTTAACCACGTTTCTATTGATTTCTCCTCAAGCATGTATAAAGACAAGTTCTAGAGTGACAAAAAAATGAGGCTAAAAGTGAAATTCAAAATCAACACGACTCTTTCAATCAATCCTTCTCTTTAGCATAAAAAGATCCATGTTTTTTGAGAAAAATTGTTTTTTCAAAAAAGGAAAAAAAAAAAAGTTATGCAAGATTCAAAATCAAGTTTTCAAGCTGCAACTAGTAAAGTAGTGTGAAATTTAGTTCAAAAAGATATTTGGGATTGTAGAATGGAAGAGAAGTTCAAATAATATCAAACACAAAAGGTTTCAACTATCTCACGTCCAAATTCAAAGATGATAATTATATCATTGGAAACAAAAACATAAAAAACAAACTATCTTAAACATTAAAATATCATAAAAGAGAATAAAAACATGTAACAACACCTAAACATATAAAAGACAACACAGACCCCCACACTTAGAGTTGGCATTGTCCTCAATGACACTAAAGACACATAAGAAAAAGAAAAATAAAAGAGGGAGGAGATATAGTCACCCTCTACAAGAGAGCTCAAGAGAAAGCTCCTCGTAGGAATCTAGGCGAGCATCCTAAACAGCAAGCCGATGATTAGGTTGAATCCCAAGTTGTGCAGACTAGGATTGCATGGCTTCTTGATTGGCAAGGACTTGATGCAACATGTCTCTTGTGGATTGGTGCACCTAGAAGTGGATGGTCCTACAAAAGAGGAAGAGACGTCTTGTGGATGTCGTCCTTGTTCAGTGGCTTCAATTTCTTTTTCCTCCTGGAGTTGCTCCTCCTGACGGTGTAAGTAAGAACAGCTCTAATGACGCCATATACCGTCACTACCACAAGAATACTTAAGATTCTTCACAGTGGTCGTGTTGATAATGGCTTTGGATTTAATACCTATAAAATTCTCAAGAGGTATATGGAAGGCTTGAAAAATAGTGGTTAATAAAAAGGGACAAAAAAAAGCCTTATTAACTCCTGAGTACTATGAGCAATCTCATGCATGTTATGGATTAAGATGGCAGGTAATGAGATTTCAGGAATATTTCCTAATCCATTTTTCATGCGATAAAGAATGTAAACATCCAAAAAACCAATTCATTGAATGAGGAAGATTTTGGAAAAACATTATGATTAAGCAAGTGAGAATGCCATGTTTTCCATCGAATTGTTTAACAAGAAGGGCAGAGCATTGCAGTTCCTTACCGACTACATAATAAATTAGCCCTAAATCATGTCTAGCAATGTTAAAATTAAACTCCTCATCCGTTGGCACTTTCTCATTATTATGGAATTGATAATGACTAAGATTAGGAAGATGGAAAGTTCAAGCAAGAAATTCTCTATCAAAATGAATATGAATCCCCCTAACATAAGTGTCAATGGTGTCCAAGTCATTACAGGATTTATTAGAAATTAAATCATTAACATAAGCAACATTCCTTAACTCTTCAAGTTCTTGAATTTGAAATTTTCTATGATGGCAAGCATTCGAGAAATCAAAGTTGCATTGCTTAATAGCCCAATATGCTTCATGTTCAATTTCCATAGGAAGATGACAAGCTTTATCATAAACTAACCTATAAGGAGACATGTCAATAGGTGTTTTGAATGGACTCCTATAAGATCATGGAGCATCACCTAAATGTAAACTCCAATATTTTCTATTAGGGTTGACAACTTTTTCAAGAATGGACTTTATTTCTCTATTAGAAACTTCAGCTTGGCCTTTAGTTTGTGGATGATATGCAATAAAAACTCTACGTTGAACATGAAAAAGTTTAAACAAAGCTACAACAACCCTATTAGAAAAATGAGTTCCTCTAGCACATATGATAGCCTTAGGGATGCCAAATCTGATAAAAATGTTATCTTTTATGAAATCAACCACAACTTTTGCATGATTAGTCCTTGTAGCTTTAGCTTCTACCCATTTAGACACATAGTCAACTACAAGCAAAATTCAAATATTACCAAAAGAAGATGGAAAAGGTCAAATGAAATCAATTTCCCACAATCAAATATTTTGCAAGTAAGAAAAACATCTCTCCTACATATATTTCCTACTCTTTGGCATTCATTTCATGCTTTCATGTACAAATATGCCTCTTTATTCAAATTAGGCCAATAGAATCCACATTCCAAAACTTTATGGCCAGTCCTTTTGGGAACAACATGACCTCCTACTTCATATGTTTGACAAAATGCTAAAATAGATGCAATTTCATTATCAAGCACACAATGATGAATGACATTATCAGAATAGATTTTAAACAAGTACGGATCATCCCAAAGCAGTATTTAACATCACTCTAAATCTTATCCTTTTCAGCTCTTGAAAGTTCATATGGTAATTCCCTACTCACAATACAGATAACAATATTATACCAAGGATGAAAACCATAAAATTTATATAAATGTTCTTCAGGAAAGACTTCAGAGATTGGAAATACTTCCCTTTTGTAGGTTAGCCTACATAGGTGATTAGCTATATAATTCTCAACTCCTTTCTTATCTCTGATCTCAATGTCAAATTTTTAAAGTAGTAAAATCCAACGTAGGAACCTAGGCTTAGATTCCTTCTTCTTAAGGAGGTACCTAAGCGCTGCATGATCAGAAAAAATTATCACTTTAGTACCCAACAAATAAGAACGAAACTTTTCTAATGCAAAAACAATAGCATATAGCTCCTTCTCCGTTGTAGTGTAATTGCATTGAGTAGCATCCAATGTCCTTGATGCGTAGTAAATCACTTATGGCACCTTGTCCTTTGACCTAAAATAGCTCCAACTGCCTTGTCACTAGCATCACGCATTATCTCAAAAGGCAAATCCTATTTAGGTGGTTGAATAAGAGGTTCAAATATTAAACTTTCCTTTAAACCATAAAAAGCTTTCTTGCAAGCATCATTAAAATCAAAAGGAATATCTTTTTGGAGAAGTAGACACAAAGGTTGGGCAATTTTAGAAAATTCTTTTATAAACCTTCTGTAAAAACCTATATGACCAAGAAAACCTCTTACCTCTTTTAAATTAGAAGGAAAAGGAAGAGATTAGATTACAATTACCTCTGCTTTGTCAACTTCAAGGAAGAGAAACAGATTTGATTACATTTACCTTTGCTTTGTCAACTTCAAGTCCTTTTGTTGAAACCACATGTCCAAAAACAATAGAACAGAAGGAAAAGAAGAGATTTGATTACATTCACCTTTGCTTTGTCAACTTCAAGTCCTTTGTTGAAACCACATGTCCTAAAACAATGCCTTGTTCCACCATAAAATGACACTTTTCAAAATTCAATACAAGGTTAGAGTGAACTAATCTTTTAAGAATAAGGTCTAAATTCTCTAAACATGCATCAAAAGTATCTCCATAACTAGTAAAACCATCCATGAAAACTTCAATGATATTAGTGGCATAATTAAAGAAAATAGACACCATGCATCTTGGAAAAGTAGCAGGTGCATTGCACAATCCAAAAGGCATTCTTCTATATGCAAAATTTCCAAATGAACATGTAAATGTGGTTTTAGCTTGATCCTCGGGGCTAATTGCAATATAAAAATATCCCAAAAAACCATCTAGAAAACAGTAATGAGATATCCCCGCTAGACATTCTAACATTTGAAGGGAAGGGGAAAGTGATCTTTCTTAGTTGATGCATTCAATTTCCTATAATCAATACAAACATGCCATCCACTTTGTACCCTAGTTGGTACCATATCACCTTCGTCATTCTCAATAATATTTATTCCATATTTCTTAGGAACTACATGCACAGGACTTACCCATTGAGAATCAGTTATAGGATAGATGATACCTGTATCAAGAAGCTTTATTACTTCTTTCTTAACAACCACTAACATAGGTGGATTCAACCTTCTCTGTGCGCCCAGCAAGGTTTAGCCTCATCTTCCAACAAAATATGATGCATACATGTAGATGGACTAATTAACTTAATATCAACCAATGTGCAACCAATTGCAGTTACATTATTCCTAAGAACATTGACTAATTTCCCTTCTTGACCATTATTCTAATTAATAGCAATTATGAAAGGCAATGAGTTCCTTTTACCTACATAAGCATATTTAAGATGAGAAGGCAAGAGCTTCAATTTAAGTGAAGGGGGAAATTCAATAAAAGGTTTCAACTTATCTTCAAAAATAGGCCATTCTATCTTAAGATCAGAAATAGCACATGCAGACAAGTCATTCACAGTGTCGATTATGTCTTGGTCCACATTTAAAGATAATGCATCCATGTTTTCTTTATCAATGCTATGAGTAAGAATGGCATGCATTAATTCATAATCAAATGGCTCATGCATCTCATTGACCAAAGGATCTACAATATCTAGCATAGACATAGAGCATTCATCATAATGGTATTTCCTGGCATTAAAGATATTGAAAGAGATTTTCTCACCATCAAATTCCATCGGAAAAGTTCCATTATGCACATCTATCTTAGTTTTTGCAGTTTTAAAGAATGCTCTTCCTAAAAGAATCGAAGAATGAGTAGAAGAGAAATTATTACCTTCATCCATTTTTAGGACATAAAATTTTGCAGGGAAAACAAAGTTATCAACTTTAACCAAAACATCTTCAGTTACTCCTTTGGAATATGCATAAGATCTTTTAGCAAATTAAATAACTACTCTAGTATAATTGGAAGGTCCAAGATTAAAAGAAGAGTAGACTGACAATGGCATGACATTTATTGATACTCTTAGATCTAGCATGCATCCTGCAATACAAACACTGCCAATTATGTAGGGAATAGTAAACATACCTGGATCTTTTTACTTTTGGGGTAGTTTCCTTTTAAGAACTGCTAAAACGTTCTCCCCCAACTTACCTTTTCATCCCCTCTTAGTCTTTTCTTATTTGTGCACAATGCCTTCAAGAACTTCACATACCATGAAATTTGCTTGAATGCATCTAAATGCAAAATGTTGACTTCCACCTTGTGGAATGTCTCAAGAATATCCTTTTCCATCTCCCCTTTCTTATTTCCCGCAAGACGTGAAGGAAAAGGGGGACATACCTTAAGGGGTTGAGTTTCTCCTTTTTTCTCTTCTTCCTTTGGAGAAGAATCCTGAGCTGGTTTCTCTACAATAATCAACTCTTCTTCTTCCATTGCACTTTGCTTCAATGGAGGATCTTGCATTGTGAACACTAGTTTGAGTGTTTTTCTGGAAGGCCATAGTATTTGTGGTCAAGGCTTTCATCATCTCTTCCAAAGCAGAATTGGATGGGGCAGATTGTGAAGGATTGGGAGCATCTAGAGGACCTTGGAGATTGACTAGGTAAAAACTAGGAGGATTTCTCTAAAGTTGGTTTTGGATTTGAGCTGAATTAAAAAGATTCCATCAGAAATTTGGATGATCTCTCCATCCTTCATTGTACATGTTTTGAATTAGGGATTTTACCTCCTTTAAGGGCCAGAGAAGTTTCCTGCAGCATTAAAACTGGCATCTTCTACATTAAAAGCACAAAAATCAATAACATGTTCATAACTACAAAAAATATTGCAAGAATTGACAAGTGCTAGTGTGCTAGTATTCATAGTTAAAAACTTTTCAAACAAATTAGTGATCTTATCCAGTTTCGCATCTGTAAAATTGACTTCTCCATCTTTCCCTGTAATACTGTCCCTTATTCTTGTTGTTCGATAAGCTTGTTGACCAACTGTCGAGCATCTATTGGACGTTTATCCAAGAGTCATCCATGGCTAGCTACATCTATCATCACCCTGTCCATATCATTTAATCATTCATAAAAATGTTACTATAGATCGGCTTCTAATATTTAATTGTCATGCAAAATAGTTAACAACTTTTTAAATCTAAACCAATACTCATGAAACTTTTCATCAGGACCCCATCTAATATCTATAATATCTTTCTTAACAGATAAAACTTTAGAGGCTGGAAAATATTTTTCAAGAAAAGTTCACTTCATGGTTTCCCAATCAGCAATAGATCTAGGAGGCAATTCATATAACCAGTCCCTAGCAAGATCTTGCAGACTAAATGCAAAAACACTTAACTTTATCACCTCTTTTGTGGTTCCACCTTGTTTCAATGCAGCATAAATAACATGAAACTCTGTGAGATGTCTGTGAGGATCATGTCCAAGCATTCCACAAAAAATAGGTAATAATTGAAGAAAACTAGTGTGCAATGTAAAATTCTCATCGAAATCAGGAAAATCAATACCCAAAAGATGATCAGTAAATATAGGTGCTATTAATTCCATAGTAGTGCGCATAACAATGTCACCTCTATTAGCAACATTATTACCTGTGGGGATAATATTCACTGGGAAACTATTATGCCTCTACCATTAAGTCCATTAAATCCATTCCCATCATCGTTTTCTGCCATTGAAGAAGATGAACTTGAATTGTGTGAGATTTATGAAATTAGATTTTTGTAGACTGTGATTTCAGCTTGATATCGTAAGCACATCAACGGGTTAAATTTCTGGAAAATCTGTGGACAAGAAAGAGAAAAAAATAAACATTAATTAGAAAGAATTAAACTCTAACAACAATTCCCTAGCAAAGGCCAAAATTTGGTAGTGCGTCGTGACATAAATAAATTAAACCTATCTACCAAAACTAATGCAGGTAGGGCAAGTAAAGTTGAACCCACATGGAATTGAATTTCAGTTTAATAAAATATAATAATAAGTAACAAAAAGGGAAAATGATGTAGAACAAGTGTTCGAGATATTTCTGGAGCAATTGGATCGTGCCAAGTCTAAACAAAAGAAATAAAGAAATAGTTAATCAAAGTTAGAGATCTTATTTAGTGCTATCTATTTTGCACATTTTTATTTCCTTGTTTGATTAGCTTTTGTAGTTTACTTGGTTTTTATTTCCTAGTCTGATTAGGAAGCTTTAGTAGCTTACTAGGTTGGTACTCCAAGTAATTTCCTTTTAACACAGAACTTCTACTAGTATAAATAAGGATGCATGCCTAAGGTATCAGAGTTTCTCTCTCTTTCCTTGTGAACTCAAGGTTGTGTGAGGATTCGAACGTTTTTCTCTTTGGGACTAGTACGCTAACTAGTCTCTCGTGTATATTCCACTGCGTCAAATGGCATCAGAGCAAGGTTTTGCCTAGATCGATGGCACTCAACAAGCAAGATGACACACCCATTGATGTTGCGCATGGGCTGTCTAATATTTTGGAGAAGGTGACAAATTAAAAAACACGGATCACGGAACTCCGTGACTCCATAGCTGGGATCCATAATTTGGTGCAGTTACTAACCATCAACATCGACCAAGGAGCAGGGAGCATTAATAGGAATAGCACAATGGGAGTTGCATATCGCCGGCCCCTTGACCTTCATCGGGATCACTCTGAGGATTTGCCTGACGCCAACCCATTGAAAATCAAATCATTGTCAAACGATTGCCCCATCATGTTTCTGACAATGAGTTATCTAGAGGTTGAAGCCATACCAAGAGGAGGCCAACAAAGACAGAATCAATGGTTCGACGACTACCGTCGGAAGGTGGATCTACCCTCTTTTAGCTATAATCTTCCTATTAAGGAATTTTTAGATTAGATTTCTGAAGTCAAGAGATTTTTAAATATGAAAGATGTGCTGACACAGTCGAAAGACAGAACCTGAAGGTTTGTTCTTGTTCAGAAAAGTGCAAAACAAGAAACGAAAAAAAAAGGAAACTTGATGCAATTTACCCTCTAATCAAACTTCAGTGCAAGTAGTTAGAAGACGAAAATTAATCAAGCGAAGAACGAATTTTAGAAGTAGTCGAAAATCGAATAAGCCGAAAAGGTGGCAACTTTTAATTCATTAAAAAAAACTGGGGAAAAAAAACCAGCAAAAACAATTCTTAAAGCCAAAACAAACCCTAACCCTAATCGGACACAAAAAGTAAAGAGATTGCTAAAATACCCCTAGAAAACAGTAAATTACGAAACTGTCATTTAAAACTATAAAATTACAACAATGCCACCTAAAACAGAAAAATGCCCCAAACTTCATCCAAACGACTCCGGATGGCTGAAAAATGCCTTGTATCACAACATAGTAGTGACTTTCGTTCGTTGGGCCGTTTCGGGTCACCCAGTCAGATTTGAGCCCGATCCGACCTCGTTTCAGTCACCTCGGGAATCATGCCCGGCATCAATTCAGTGTTTTAAGAAGCTCACGTCCTCTTCTTCAAAAGTTCTGAACGTCATGGAGCTGATTGTGGAACCGAAACTTGTTAAACCGACATCTGCCTCGCATCTGAACCACCTTGATCAGCAACCAGCTTTGCGTCAGACTCCCCTTCTTGAATGGAGCTTGTCCTCAAGCTTGGATTATCACCATGAAAAGACTTGAGATGCTGAACATTAAAAACATTGGAAATACTGAACTTAACTGGTAATTCAACACAGTAAGCATTGACACCAAGTTTCTCCAAGATTTGGCATGGGCCAACCTTCCGGTCCTTGAGCTTATGATACTCACCAACAAGATATCGTTCTTTGGACAGAGAGACCCAAACCAGATCACCTACCTCAAACTGGACATCTCGCCTAGACTGATCCGCATGCAACTTGTACTGAGCATAAGCTTCCTCCAAGTTTGCTTTAACAATTGCATGAATGGACTGTGGATCAACCAGACGATCCTCCACCTTCCTTGGAATTGAACAATGATCAGGAATAGCAAGGTCGAGAGGACCTCTCGGATTTCGCCCCAAAACAATCTGAAAAGGATAAAATTTGATGGACATGTTCATAGAGCAGTTAAAGTTAAATATAATCTTTGCAAGCACAGAATCCCAAGTCCCAAAATACTTGACCTGCGCCCTCAACATGTTCTCCAAGGTGTGATTCACCACTTTCGTCTGCCCATCCATCTGTGGATGGTATGGACTGCTAAACTTCAGAGTAGTCTCCATGCGCTTCCAAATCTCTCACCAAAAATGGCTCATGAATTTCGTATCCCGGTCAAACAGGATACTCCTTGGCAACCCAAATCTCCACACCACATCTCCAAAGTACAAGTCGCCAATTTTGCTCGCATCCATGGAATTCTTGCAAGCAATGAAGATAGCCATCTAGCTGAACCTATCCAACACGACCATGATGCTGTCAAACCCCTTCTACGTTCACGACAAACCCAATATGAAATCCATTGACACATCTGTCCATGGCTCTTCCGGAATAGGTAAAAGTGTATAAAAACTGTCATTAGTGCCCCCTCCTTTCGACACCTGACAGACTCGGCATCGCTCAACGAAATCTTGGGCACTATTATCTATTCCCGGCCAGTAAAATTTCTCCTTGATCAAGCTGTCTTGTCCTTATTGAAGTGCCCTTGCGAGTGCAATTTCTAAACCATCAACAATCTCGACGATGTGTTAGGAATACATAAGCAGTTAACTCGGAAAAGATAGCCATCATGAAGCAAATAATCACACCATTCCTGCTGCTCTACGACCTTCACAATAGGATCGAAATCTGCATCATCCCGTAGCAACTCTCTCAATCCCTCAAAGCCCAAGGTGGTAACCTGCATCATGTTAAGTAACAACCATCGCCTGCTCAAAGCGTCAGCCACCTTATTCGCGACTCCTAACTTATGTTTTAAGGTGAATGTGAACTCCTAAAGCGCCGACACCCACTTGGCATGCCTATCACTAAGTCGATGTTGCCCCTGAAGAAACTTCAAAGCTTGGTGGTCAGAATACAACACAAACTCCCACCGTATCAAATAATGCCGCCAATGTTGAAGAGCTCGGACTATGGCATAGAACTCGACATCATACGTTGAGTAGTTCAACTTCGACCCTCTAAGTTTTTCTCCGAAATAGGCTACTGGTCGTCCCTCCTGGCTCAAAACTACTCCTATTCCCACCTTCGAAGCATCACAATCCACTTCGAATACCTTATCGAAATTCGATACAGCAAGTACTGGGGCACTCGTCAGCTTTTCCTTTTATCACATCAAATGCCTCTTGAGCCGCCTCTTTCCCTTGAAACACTTTGGTGTTGTAAAGATCAGTCAGGGGAGCCATCAACACACTGAAATTCCTGATAAACCGCCGATAGAAACTTGCTAATCTATGAAAAGACCAAACCTCTATTGCACTCTTTGGTACTGGCCAGTCATAGATTGTCCAAATCTTAGCATCATCCGGCTGAATCCCACTTGCCAAAACCATATACCCCAAGAATACTATCTTGTCGACCATCCAACTACATTTCTTCCGATTGGCGAACAAACTGTAGGTGCTGCAGATGTTCTTCCTTCGCCTGACTATACACATGTATGTCATCAAAGTAAACTACCACAAAGTCGATGAGGAAAGGACGCAGTACCTGATTCATGACCCCCATGAATGTGCTGGGCTCATTCAAGAGACCGAAAGGTATGACCAGCCACTCGAAGCGCCCGTCCTTTGTCTTGAAAGCCATCTTCCACTCATCTCCAAGTTTGATTTGAAGTTGATGGTAGCCACTTTTCAAGTCTATCTTCGAAAAGATAGCTGCCCTACTAAGCTGGTCCAACATGTCATCGAGTTGTGTAATCGGAAACCGATACTTAATCGTAATACGATTAGTGGCGTGGCTATCCACGCACATTCTCCATGTGCCATCCTTCTTCAGTACCAACAAAGCAGGCACTGCACAGGGACTGATGCTCTCCCGGATAAACCCTCTATCAAGTAACTCCCACACTTATCGCTTCAGCTCCTCATGTTGCTATGGGGACATTCGGTAATGGGTTTTGTTCGGAAGGATAGAACCTGGCATTAGATCTATCTGGTGTTGGATATCTCCCAGTGGAGGCAACCCAGCCGGTAACTCATCCGGCAACAAGTCTGCAAATTCAATCAACAACTCTTGAACTTGTTTTGGAATCTCCAACTCGGCCTCACTGCTGTCCGATGTCAACAAGTCAGTTGCAACTAAAGCGAAACAAAACTCGGACCTAGTTACCTCTTCTTCAAACTCCTTCCGTGGCAGGCAAATAATTGTCTTCTTACTATCAACCAATCCTTCTCGCATGGGCTGAAATACCACTTTCCTTGGCCCTCGATTAATAGTATAACAGTGCGTGTACCCATCATAGGTCACAGGATTGTCATTTCGCCATGGCCTGCCGAGTAGCAAATGAGAGGCATCCATCGAGACGACATCACAGTAGATAGTGCTAGAATACTGAGGTCCAAACAAGAATTCCACCTAGCACCATTCTGAAACCCTGACCTCGATATCATTATTTAACAACCCCAACCAATAAGGCACTGGATGAGGTTCCATCTTCAACTGAAGCTTCTGCACCTCCGTTTGTGAGATTACATTCTCAGAGCTCCCTGTATCAATAATCACACGGCATACCTTCCCTTTAATTGTGCATTGGGTTATGAAGATGTTTCTCTGCTTCCAATCTTCATCGGCTTTGGGTGCTAAACAAATCCTCCTCAAAACCAAACTAACTCCCCGGATATCTTCAGGTGTGACATAACACGTATCTTCCTCTTCATACACATCATCACCGACATGCTCTTCGGATTCTTCTTCGGCACCCTCCTAAATCAGTATTTGCGACCTTAGCCTCGGACATTCATTTGCATAGTGCCATACTTGCTGACATCTATGGAACTTCACATTAGCTTTATTATTGGTGGTAGATTTATTCGGTACATTACCTGACCCTTGGTTAAGCTGTGCACTACCTCGTCCATACTGATTTTGGGCTGAAGAACTACCCACAAGTGTTGTCAAAGAGCTACTTGCTGGAGCAACACGGGGAGGAGGTAAACCTCTTCCAAATGCAAAACTTCTGCCGCTAGCCCTCGCTAGACTCTTCTCCTGGTAAAGGTATTGACCTGTAAAGCATCCTAAATAAGAGGTCGTAGCGCCACGAGCTATTCATGATAGTGGTAAACATGCCACGAGCTGTTCCTGGGTTTCGCTCAGTTGGTTCCTCGCCACCATTCGGTAAAACTCAATCTTGTATTCTTCGATACTTCGAGAACCCTACGTCAAGCTTTGAAGATTCTGGAACATAGTCTACCGGTAATTAAAGCATAGGAACTCCTTGAGCATCTCTCTCTAGAACTCCAACTAATCGTCCAAAACTGGAAGCCCATATAGGTATCTCTGATATCGGAAAGATTGCCACCACGCGGTAGCCCTGTCCTTCAACCTCATTGCCACCAAAGATACTTTCTTTTCCACCGGAACCTCCTTTAATTAAAAGAGTTCATCCACTTAGCTCATCCAATCTAAGAATTCTTCAGGCGCCAACCCTCTTGAAAATTCTGGAACCTCCATCTTAAACCCTAGATCCCAATGAGGGACCACGAGTTCACGTTCATTGTCTCTAGGCGGTTGGTAGCCGCCCCTCATTCCCCTTGGTAGAACCCTAGGTTGTTCACGTGGCGGCCACCCGAATTCGTCCTCAACATCTTCGTCCACCGCTTGACGCAATCCTTCAAATTCTAGCTGTTCTGGTTGTCGGCCAGTCGCCAGATGCTACACCATTTGTGCCAAATCTTGTATCTGTCGTTCACGGCTCTCCCTCTCTAGTGGCATCTCCCTTTGCAACTCTTCCCTGTGGCACCTAGACTCTTTCCGATCCTGTTGTAATGCTTCAATTAATGCGGCAAGGTTCTGTACGAGATTACTTCCTGCCATGGCGGATCTAGGCTCTGATACCAACTGACGTGGTTGGAAGATAGAACCTAAAGGTTCGTTCTTGTTCAGAAACGTGTAAAACAAGAAACGAAAAAAAAAGAAACCCAATTCAATTTTCCCTCTAATCAAACCTCACCGCAAGTAGTTAGAAGACGAAAATTAAATCAAGCAAAGAATGAATTTTCGAAGTAGTCGAAAATCGAATAAGCCGAA
>JAOXNR010013308.1:0-29930 GCA_028571225.1 Parsonsia alboflavescens
TTCCCCCCCCCCCCCCCCCCCCCCGGTCTCTTCCACCGGCCACCGGAAATTCCTCTGCCCCGTTTATGACAATCATAGGAGCCATATCCTTCCATCCCCGGAGAAGAAGAAAGGAGGAAAAAAAAAAAATTGTAAAAGGAAAATTCAAATACTCTCTTTCATGTTCCCAACACAGTACAAAGAGAAGAGGAAGGGGTAAAAAAAAAAAATTTTGAAATGACTATTTTGCTTTCCATATTGTACCCATGTGCCTATCACGTGATGACTTGATCGGATTTTGATGCCAAATTTGTTCGTTGTCCGTAAAATGTTTGGGTTTTGAATTGGCAGTGATTAAACTTTTGATAAAAAAAAAAGGGGCCATAGTACAGGTACTAGATGAGCCATTATCCCTATTATTTATTACAACAGTTAATTAATATAATTAAAATCTAGAGCAAATTAATATTTCTCAATCATGATATATGATAATGAAAAAATTAAAGTCAAGATCAATCATTGTCTTATGTCAATATTTTATTTAATGGGATTGTGCTTCGAAGCATTTGAGTCGAGAAATTACAATGTTGTTATCAATAACTATTTTGAAATATATAATTATACATTTTTATATTTAATAAATTTTTAAAAAAATTTCTTTGGTTATTGCAATGTCTAATTCAAATAAATATTTCATAACACACTATAGGAAAAGTTTGGATTTGCGGTGGGTGATTACCGGCGGTTCACGGAACCGCCACTAAAATATTGATTTAGCAGCTATTCAAGTTGAAAAGGCAAGGCAGTTCATTAAAGCCGTCGTTATTTTGGACTGAAAATTTTAGTGGTTGTTTGACCAATCCCCTCTATATTTTTAAGCATTATTTTCAAAAGAAAAAATGACAAGGTTTCAATGAATACTGTATTTATTAAAAATTGCTGAGGTTTATATTTTTCATATAAAAAACTTCTAAGAAAATCACAGATAAAAAAAGATTTAAAATATTCCGGCAGTTCACAACAGCAGCTATAATTTTACAAAATTGTTGATTCAATTTCCCTTTTTTTTAGAAAAAATAAAAAGGATAATGTTTTAACAAATTATATTTGTTGAAAATATTGTGACAGTCATTGAACTGCCTCTATATTTCCTCAAGAATAAAAGTCATTTGAAAAAAAAAAAAAAAAAAGAAACAAATTTATAGCAACGGTTCCTGAACCGTTGCTAAGTTTAAAATCAAACCTACCATTCTTCGAAAATTATCACAAAATATTGTGGTGGCTTATTAACCATCGTTAGGTTTTTTAAAAAAACCCTAATCCCATTTTCAAAATTCAATTTAATTTTCAAAATATATTGCGACAGTAAAAACCACTGATATTTCTAAATGGGAATTAATTTTTTATTATTTGTCAAGTTTTAAAAAATGTTTATGATAAAGGAGGTCTTAGTGATGTTTGGTTGCAGTTTGAACCACCGCTTATTCCATCGACCCTTTTAAAAAAAACTGAAACTTTTCTTCTTCCCCGTTTCCTCCTGCTACAGGCAGCAACCCTATGAAAACTCCATTGATGATATTTGAGGTCTCGACCGATGCCATTTATCCATCTGCCACCGTCTCCTACTGACTTCCCCTAGTTTCCAGGTAAGCTCTCCTTTAGACAAATATGATTTTTATGTATTATTTAGTTCAATTTTGTTGCGTCCTATTTTGAGTGAAATTGATTTTTGCATTGAATCTTGAGTTGATTTATTGCGTTCACAGTTAGATTTGATTATCGATTTTAAGTGCAATGGATCTTTGAAGTAATGGGTTAATTTTAATTTGTGTATTTTTTTTTCCATATTTTGAGTATGGGATTTGCTTAATTTATAGAATATTTGATTGATTTTTGGGTTGAAATCATTATTTGATTTTTAGTTTAATGGGTCTTTGAAATGATGGGTTAATTTCAATTTGTATACCTTTTTCCATATTTTGAGTATGAGATTTACTTAATTTATAGAATCTTTGTTTGATTTTTTGTGTTCAAATCATTGTTTGATTTTAAGTGTAACGGGTCTTTGAATTTTTGTTTGATTTTTGTCTGATAATTAAAGTAATGAAGTTAATCATTACAAGTAAGTTAATATATTTAGGTTATTCTTACTAAATGTTGATTAAATTTAGCTAATATTGAAGTTAATTTGGAGATAATGAAAATTAAATATTTTTGTAGTTAGATGAATTTACAAATATTTAACTAATATTTTTGTAGTTAAATATTTTTTAACTAATATTTTTGATTATTTGATTACAAATATAAGAATATTCTTGTAGTTAGATGAATATCATCATAAAATTTTATAAGTAGATGTAATTTTAAAATTTAATATAGATTATTAAAGCTAAGTAATGAAGTTATTAATTACAATTAATTTAATATATTTTGGTTAATTCATTTTTCATTTTACTAAACGTTGTCATTATCATCGTTTCTCTCTAAATGCTAAATCTCAGATATAGTTGATATGGATAAGTCATGAATTAATTTGCCTTGTAATACACCAAAATACGAACAAGGGTTTATTGAGTTCCTAGATTTTGCTTTTGAACGGGGTTTAGTTGGCAGTTTGATAAATTTTCCATGTACTAGATGTCGGTTTAAAAAGTGGGATTCAAGAGAAGTGGTCTATGATCACCTAATCCTGAAACCATTCCCCAAGGATACACAAAATGGTTCTTTCATGGAGAGCAAGTCCATTCTATTGAGACCTCTAATATAGTTGGAGAGACTTCTACAGTCGCATTAATTAATGAACATGTGGAATCTAATGTGGATCAGGATCCTATCTGTGACATGTTGAGTGGTGCATTTGGGACTATTGGAAACGATGTACTTGGTGACAACACAGACATGAATGACCCTGAAAGTGAGGGTGCAAAAGCTAATCCTCCACCTAACCAAGTGTCAAATGCTGAGGCTTGAGATTTCTATGAACTTTTGAAGGATGGTGAGGTTCCATTTTATGATGGTTGTGAGAACTTTACAAAGTTACCTTTCCTTGTGAAGTTGTATCATATCAAATGTTTGGGCAATAAAAGTAACAAGGCAATGTCCAATGTCCTTGACTTGATAACTGAGGTTTTCAATTTTGCCAAAATTCCTAAGTCATTCTACAAGGTGAAGAAGGTCATGAAAACCCTTGGATGTTCTTACACCAAGATTGACATATGTCCCAATGACTACATGATGTATTGGGGGCTTGACAAGCAAAGGGTTGAATACAAAGTGTGTAGCTTTTCAAGATACAAGGAAGAGAGTAGATCAAATAGAGCATCACAAACGAGTAAATAAAAAAAGTGTCCATTGAGATCTTGTGATACTTTTCCCTGATTTCTTGTTTGAAGAGATTATACATGTCCTCCAAAACTTCACAAGATGTGAGATGGCATGTGGGTGATTCTAACAATTATGGAATGATAAGGCATCCTAGGGACAGCGAGGCATGGAAGGATTTTGATCACAGACATCCTAATTTCACTACTGAACCCAGGAACGTGAGGCTTAGATTTGCATCTAACGGATTTAATCCGTTTGGTAACACGAGCATAGGCTATAGCATGTGGCCCTTGGTTCTAATTCCTTATAATGTACCCCCTTGAAAATGCATGAAAAAGCCTAACTTCTTGCTTTCAACACTTATTCTAGGTCCAAGAATGATTGGGAATGTCATTGATGCTTGTTTACAACCTCTTGTTGTGGAGCTGAAAACGTTGTGGGAAGCTGGTGTTGAAACATTCAACGGCACCACTAATCAAGAGTTCACAATGCGAGCTACATTGTTGTGGACTATTAGTGACTTCCTAGGGTTAGAAACATTGTCCGGATGGAATACATACACTGGTTACTCTTGTCCATCTTGTAATCTTTATTTTGAACCACTCTATCTTCCTCATAGTAGAAAATGGTGTTACATGGGGCATCATCGTTGGTTAGAACAATTGCATAGATTCAGACAAATGCGTGTAAAGTTTAATGGTCAAATAGAGCTCAAGGCAAGTCCAAAAAATTTAGGTGGGGAAGAAATGCAACAGGTAGAAGGTGTTAACATTGTTTTTGGAAAAAGGCCGAAAAGAGGTCGCTATGGTTTAGATAATTCCGTTGAGGGGAACTAATGGAGGAAGAGAAGCATATATTTTCGACCTTGAAAATTGGAAGTATTATCTTATTCGTCATAATCTTGATGTTATGCATGTAGGGAAGAATGTGTGTGACAACATACTTTTTACACTATTGAATGATGCAAAGAAAACCAAGGACCACTTGAAGGCACGTAAAGATTTGCAAACGTAAGGTATGAGGAGAGACTTGCGGCCAAGCAATAACAGGAAATGCCTTGCAACTTTATATTATATGACAAGAGGTGAGTACATATTGATGTTGGGAACTCTTAAGGACATATCTATGTCAGATGGGTATTCAAGAAACATATCACGGTGTATTGATCTTGACGGCTGTAAGGTACATGGATTAAAGAGTCATGAATCACACATTCTAATGCAACAGTTGTTGCTTTTGGCAATAAAGAATGCACTACCTCATGAGGTTTTTGTTGTCTTGATCGACTTGTGTTCTTATTTCAAACATATTTGTCATATAGAGATGTTGTTCCTTCCATCATTCTTCACTGTTATGATACACCTTGTGATACATGTTGTTGAATAATGCAAACTTGATGGACAAGTTTACTACTATTGGATGAATCCCATTGAGAGGTAATGCATTTTTATAAGGTCACGATTTGTGTTATATCTAATTAAATTATATATATTAATATGCCATTATTTTTAAATTCATTACTATATAGGATCTTTGGGGACTTGAAATCCTTCATTAGGAATAGAGCTTATCCATAAGGATCTATTCCTTAAGTATACTTTGTTTTATTATGTGCATATCTCTTGCCAATACAATATATTAAACTAACAAGTTTCGAAATTGTAAGAAATTTCAAGGATAAATACAAAGAATAGGAAAAACCAGACGCTTAATCATACCATGGACTCAATGAATGCTAGGAGGATGAAGGTAGAGGTAAATATTAAATCCATTTACAATTATGTCTAGTAATTATTAATTATGTGTGTCATAATATTTTATTGTTTAATCTAAAGCTTGAGAACAAGTGTGACAAACGTGAGTGTAGTTAGATATTTATTGAGTCCCATAAGAGATCAAAAGGGACTTATATCTCTGAGATTGCAAGGGATGTTGGGGTAAGTTAAATATATATTATTTATAGCTACATTTTTAATCTTTAATATTGATATAACATAACTTCTTTTCCTTTGTTTATTGTTTATTTTTTAGCATGTATAGGAGTCAATTGAGGAAATAGAGCATCGAGATCCTGATTCGATTCCTATATCAAGAAATGACTCCTCAACTCATGTAAAAGGAGCAAAGCATCCAGGAAGGCTAAGATCAATTTGAACGAGGGCTACTCAAACAAGTGTGTTTGGCACTCCAACTGGGAATGTTTATTCTCAGCAGCCTCCTATGTCTTCTTCTATTGCGGTTGAAATGCAAGCTTTGAGGCCAGAGGATGAGATCATGAGAGAAGAGAATCAAATCATGAAGAGTGTCTTGGGCTTTGCGGTTTCAAGGTTGGACTTGGTTTCCATCACGGGCTAGGGTCTTCTTTGGCGATGGACAGGTTAGAAAAATCAATTCAAATAATTACGTGTTAATTAATTTGTTGACTATCATAGTTTTTTAATTTAATTAAGAATTTAATTATATAATAGTCGTCTTCTCAACCATCTTTAGACAACTTAACCATTTGGTCACACTAACTTAGAGGGGATAGGATTTGATGACTTCTTGGTATTCGACCAGCATCCATAGAGATCAGAGACATGGCAACTTATGTATTTTTGTTATGAAGTTCAAGTATTTGTGCATTTTGACATGTTTAATTTGGATGAATGTAGTAAAGTGCTTATACTTTTAACTTGATCTATATAACTTGTTAATCAATTAGCTAGTTTGTTAATTAGTTTTGACATGAATGTGGAATGTTTGTTGTTGGATTGGTTTATTAATGGTTTTTTGTTGGTTGGTTTTTGTTTGTATGTTGTTGGATTGAATGTAGATTTTTTCGTAAAAATACAAAAAATAGCCGAAATTGGAAAAAAAAATTGTAATTGAATAAAAATATAGTGGCGGTTAAATTTAATTTCAAATTATTAAAAATATAAGAAAACATTCCGCAAAAAAATATTGCGGCTGCTCAAACTGCCACTAAACAAGAAACCCTAAACTCTAGGTTTAGCGGCAGTTTCTTTAACCGTCACTAAAAAAAACATTAATTAGAAACTATAATTTTGCCATTGTTTTAGAACTGTCACTATATTTTACAACTTTTACTTCAGAAAATATGATAAAAAGAAAAAATCTTGACGGTTCTAAAACCCTTGCTATCATTTTATTTTATTTTATTTCTGTGTTGGGAGTTTCGTTTATTTAGTGGTGGTATTTTCTACAGTTGATCAAAACCGTCGCTAAAACGTATGCCAACAAACGAATTAATGACGATTCTCTAATTGCCAGTTGTTATTTGAGTTTCCGTTCTAACAGCACAATAGCGTTACTAGAAGCATCACAAAATGCCGCATCCCCTATATTCAATATTTATATTCGATAGTTTTGAAACACATTTGGAACAACACACACCAACTGTGCATTGAGATGCCATGTGGCATCATTTCAAACTTTCTCATGATATATATAAATATGTATATAAAAAATATAAATATATAAATCGTTGTAAATAATTAAAATATAAAAAGTCATAATGAAACATTTAGTGTTGCATTAATTAAAATAGATATTATAATGATTTATTATTATTTGTATGTATTTAATACTATTTAAATTCCAACACCAAAATTCTCAATCACGATATGTGACAATAAATAAAATGTAAGGGGAAAGTGACTTTGAAGATAATTCCCAATCAAGATTTATGAGAAGAAATTAAACTTAAGGTCAATTGTCATCTAATGTCAATATGTTTTAAGAGGAATGTGACTTCGAAGATAATTTTCCATCACGATATATTACAATCAATGGAAATTAAGCTCAATCTTTGTCTAAAGTCAATATTTATATATGCATATTGACGTTAGATGAATTTTGACCTTAAGTTTTATTTCTTCTCATAAATTTTGATTGGGAATTTTATTTTTATATATTCACTAGTATACGAGTAGCACACGGTTTGCAGTACACCATAACATTCTTGTATATATAAATATATATATATATAAATATATACAAAAATATTTATGTGTTACTGACAGAAAAAGTAGCAGCAATTTTCTGCGACATCGAGTTTTTCAATCTGTAAAGAGAAAGTTGAGGCACTGTGAGGTTTACAGATTGAAAAAAACTAACGTCGCAGAAGATCGTTGTTACTTTTTCCGTCAATAGCACACAAAAGTATTCCTATATATATATATGTAGTTGGGAAATGCCGTCTTTGATGGTTGGGGGTTTGGCAGACCCATACCTGTTTATTGAATAAAAGAAAATTAATACAGCAAAGGAGATCTTAAAGAACCTTACCCTGCAAGTAGGTGGAAACAAATTCACTTTTACAATATCTTAAAGAACTATTTGCATCTAATATAAGGAAATTGAAAACAATAAAGATTACATAGTTCTCTAATGAAAACAAAGAGAGAATTAAAGCTATAAAAAATACAATCAGATTGAGACTCATGCGACAAATTGGCCAAAGAATCAACTGCTTTATTTGCTTCCCAGAAAATATGAATGAAGGAGAGGTGCCATGAGTTTGCAAATTCAAGATTAGACAAATCTCTCTGTATAGCTTCCATAGAAAGTTCGATATTTTATTAATAGCTTTAGCAATAGTTCTCGAATCCATTTGAACCACCACATCTCTCCAATTATTCTCAATGCAATAAGACAAGCCTATATGCAAAGCCATAAGTTTTGCTTCAACATTACTCTTTTCCCTAAGAAAACATGAAAAAGCCCCAAAAAATATACCATCCCTTCTCCTAACAATTACTCCAATTGAAGCCATGTGGAGAATTATAATCTCAATAATTGAATGCCCACACGATTGATATCATGTTATGCCAATTAGAATCATAAACTGGTTTTGTGGAAGTGTACCTAAATCCATTGCAATAATTTCTTGAAGCAGTGTGGATGATCTTCCAGATCAACACTCCTTTCCAGAAAGTCCTTTTAGTTTCTCTGTTAACTTTTACTCACAAATGATGGGATTTTAATAGAATGAAAGACGTTTGATACCAGGGATCATAACCACCTATTTATAGATAACTATTAAGGTTATCTAGATAACCTTTCAGTTATCCATTTGGTTTCTATTTAGCCCATCATAAGAAATAAAAACCACCTTTATGTTTCTACACATTAAAGGTCCACATCTTGTGACATATTAAAGTCCAAACAACTTTAACCATAATAGATCACTTTTATTGGACTTTAATTATTTACGACAATCTGCATTACATAATTATTTCACATACAAGCCCAATGTTGGATTAAGGATCTAACAATCTACCACTTGGGCTATATGTGTAGCCTTATAATTATGTTTTGCCAACATATAACCAAATGAGCTCAACCTTGTTGTCATTCTTGAAATGTGTCCATAACCAATTCAGCCCAACAATCACATCAATATAGGACTAAAGCCGCCTTTGTTGCTAATTCGTAATTTGACGAATCAATGATCACACAACTGATTGAAAGATTGAATCACGAAGTGGATGTGTAGCATGGAAATTTCATGTAATGTGACCTTAACATGCCTATTTCCAACTGGTCCACCTTAAGATTCTTGAATGAGATCAAAATATACCAAATAAGAGTGTGAACAAAACAATTATTTATTTCTGCAGAAATAACCAAACAATACCAAAGATGTCTTTAACAAAAGCATCTAGAATTACAGACTCCCATTAAAACTGAATTTCATCAATAGACATAACACCCATATAAGTAGTGTGCTCATGAAACACTTCGGGTGGTAGTCCATTAGTAAGCGGATCCACAACCATGAAGTTTGTACCAATGTGTTCTATAGATAACTATCCACTCTATACTCTTTTTTTAACAACTAGGAACTTGATGTCAATATGTTTTGGCTTTGAAGAGCTCCTATTGTTATTGGAATATAAAACGGTTGACTTATTATCACATAATAATTTGAGTAGTCTGTCAATACCATCCACTATTCACAATCTAGTGACAAAGTTCTACAGCCACATTCCATGGTTGGATGCCTCATAACATGCTATGAACTCTACTGCCACAGTAGAAGATGCTATAAGTGACTATCTAGCACTCTTCCATGAGATAAGCCCTCTTGCAAGCAGCTAGATGTAGCCCGATGTAGATTTCATACTATCTTGGCATCCAACAAAATCATAGTCAGTATATCCAATGATCTCAACCTGATTCGACCTCTGATATGTGAGCAAGTAATCCTTAGTACTTTGCAAGTACCGCAAGACTCGTTTGACTGCTTTCCAATGGTTTAATCCAGAATTACATAAATATTTGCCTAGCATCTTAGTAATGTACGAAATATCTGGACACGTATAGACCTAAGCATACATTAGACTCCCTATTGCTGAGGCATAAGGAATCTTCTGCATTTCCCTTTTCTCCAAATCATTCTTAGGGCACTGAGTGAGACTAAATTTATCTCCCTTAGACACTGGGGTATCCCCTGGTTTACAATCTTGCATGCCATATTTTTTGAGAACCTTTTCGATGTAGCTTTTTTGTGATAACCCATGAATACTTCGAGAGCGATCCCGGTGTACGTGTATACCTAATACAAAAGAGGCGTCCCCAAGATCTTTCATCTCAAAATTCTTAAATAGATATCTCTTGGTTTCGTGCAATAAGCATATATCGTTACTGGCAAGCAAAATGTCATTGACATACAAAATCAAAAAAATGTACTTACTCCCATCGAACTTATGGTATGTACAATCATCAACCAAGTTCATCTCAAAATTAAACAGAGATAATGACTTGATGAAATTTGAAATACCATTGTCGAGATGCTTGTTTGAGCCCATAGATGGATTTCTTAAGTTTGCAAACCATATTCTTTGGGTTTCCCAGCACAAAGTTTTCTGACTGAATCATATATATTGTTTCATTAATGTTATCATTGAGAAATGCTATCTTTGCATCCATCAGATGTAACTCAAGATCAAAGTGAGCCACTATCATCCTGAAAGAGTCCTTTGAAGAAACTGGAGAGAAGGTCTCTTTATAATCGATGCCCTCTTTCTGTGTAAAGGTCTTTGCGACAAGACGAGCTTTGTACCTCTCCACATTGCCTTTTGAATCCCTCTTAGTCTTAAATATTAATTTTCAACCAATGGGTTTCGCACCTTCTAGCAATGGGATGAGATCCCATACATCATTCTCTTTCATAGATTTCATTTCTTCATTCATGGCATCAATCCACTTTTGAGAGATAGAACTTTCCATGGCCTGATGGTGAAAATTGAATGGATTATCTTCCATCATTCCAATGTCCTCCTCATGTTCTTGGAAAAATATGATATAATCATCTGGTAAAGCATTTCTCCTCTCTCTAGTGGATCTTCTTAATGGCATTGGTTCTTGAGGTAATAGAGTTTGTTCCTTAGGAACGACTTCTTGAATGGGAGGTTCTCCCATACTGTCTAGATCAGGAACGGGGACCTGATCATGGCTAATGGAGCTTATGGGATCAATATCTATGAAAACTATGGGAATGTTAACATATTCCTTTTTAAAGACAAGATCCCTAACCTTATCTCTCCCCGCAAACTCAACAGCATCAAAGAACTGGGCATTTCTTGTCTTGAAAATCGATTTAACTATGGGATCGTAAAACTTATACCCCCTTAATCTTTGAAAGTATCCAATAAAATAACAACTCACCGTTCTTGAGTCCAATTTCTTTTCATTAGGCCTATATGGCTTTGCCTCAGCTGGACATCCCCAAATGCGCAAATGTTTTAGACTAGGCATTTTGCCTGTCCAAAGGGCATAAGGAGTCTTGGTGGTTGCTTTAGTTGGAACTCTGTTCAGGATATATGCTGCAGTTTTAAGTGCTTCTGCCTAGAGGGATTCTGGAAAGGTAGAATGACAAATCATACTCCTCACCATGTCCTTAAGCGTCTTGTTTCAACTTTTAGATACACCATTCATAGTGGGTGAACCCGGTATAATGTATTATGGGATGATACCGCATTCCTCTTGGAATTTCGCAAAAGGTCCTGGACGTTGTTTACCTGAACTGTCATATCTACCATAGCACTCACCACCACGGTCAGATATGAAGCTTTTAATTCTTTTGCCTAGTTGGTTTTCAACTTCTGCTTTATATGCCTTGAACACATCCAGTGATTGTGCCTCTTCTTTAATGAGATAAATGTAGTCATATCTAGAATAGTCGTCGATGAATGTGATAAAATATTGTTGACCATTCCAAGCAGCTGTTGGAAATGATCCATGAATGTTCATATGCACAAGTTCTAAGATGTCTAAAGACCTGTTGGCTTCAAATCTCATTTTATTGGTTTGTTTACCCTTTATACAATTTACACAAACTTCGTAGTCAGTGAAATCTAAAGGATCGAGAATATTTTCTAACACAAGTCTCTCTATTCTCTTTTTGGAGATATGACCCAATCTCTTGTGCCAAATGACAGCTGAATTCTTATCAGTTCATTAAATGAAGCAACTGTATCAAGTAAATAAAGATTATCATACATTGATGAAGAACCAGATCCAATCAATTTGGAATTATGAAACAACTTAAATTTTCCATTCCAAAATGAATAAAAGTAACCAAATTTGTCCAAAGCAGAAATAGGAATCAAATTCCGTCTAAAAGATGGTACAAAAAATGTCTCATCAAGATTCAAATAAAATCCAGTCTTTAGCAATAATTTAAATTTTCCTATTACTTCAACTTCTGCCGTCTTGCCATCTCCCACATAGATGTATCTTTCAACATCAGCTGGTTTTCAACAACTCAGGCAACCCTGCATAGACACACTCATGTGTGTCTAGGCACTGAAGTTAAATTAATCTGAGAACAAACCAAATTAAGAAGCAAACATTTCTTAGCACGCCAAGCTTGATGATTAGTGCAATGCTTCTTTTTATGACCTTCAGCCCCACAGAAGAAACAACCATTGCCCATTTGAGTATCTTGGTTCTTTGGTTGTTTTCCTTGAGACTGTGCATTTGCCGCTTCCTTATCTTTCTTCCTTTTCCTTCCTTTGCTGTGAGAGGTGGAGTTTAGGTGAGCAATTTCTGTTTGGTCTTGTTTCAGTTTGTAGTCTTCTTGAACATAGTGTGAAATGAGCTCATTCAGAGACCGAGCCTCTTTCTGAGTTTACAGCTCACTTTAAACCGACTGAACTGTGATGGAAGAGATATCAGAACCAAATACACTAGCAAGTCCTCAGAGAGGTCCAGCTCAAGTTAACCGTGAAACAAGATGAGACATTTCCATAATGAACTCCCTGATATTGCCTTTCCCCTTATAACGCATTGAGAACAGAGTTGTCAAGAGAGTACATTTTTCAGCCTTTTCATTCTTGACAAGCCTATGCTCAATTTCAGCAAGAAAATCCTTAACTGTGACAATATTGTTTGATATAGTGCCCCGGAATGCTTCTGGAATGGACTTCTTCATGATCATCATACACAAGCGATCTGATCTCTCCCACTTTTCTTTCTCCCTCCTTTCATCACAGTTACTCTCAACTGTAAGTGCAAGAGGAGAATCAGTCCTTAAAACTAGGTCTAGATCATGATCTCCAAGAACAATTAGCAAATTCTCTTGCCATGACTTGAAGTTAGTCCCACGAAGCATAGGAATTGAATTGATGTGGGCAGCAATATTAGCTAAAGTAATTGAATCTAAAAGTTCATAATACAAGCTCACATTAGATCCATAACAATATATTCAAATTAAGGTAAATCCCATCTCAAGATATTGAGAACTCTTTTAATATTTTATCTTTGAACAATAATATTAACATGTAGGTAATATACTGATGCAGTAATCAAACAGTAATTAATAAGAGCATGTTGAATAACAAAAGTTCCTTTAGGCCGATTTATTATTCACATAAAAGACCGTATAATTATTACACATTTATCACCGCATATGTACATGTAATGATATTACATAATAACCTTCCATTAGGCCAGTTAATATCCACATGATGTAAAAGTACATAACCTTTTATATTTTGAAATAAATTAATTTCTACAAGAGAGGTCGCTTTAGCTACATGTTATATCAATTAATTCATCTCAAAATATATAATTCCAAAATTTAAATTAATCATTTTTTTTTACAAGACACGGGCCCTCCTTTGACTAGCATCTATTTGAAAAATGACACCGCAGTTCTGAACTCATTGGCAACTAGAAACATAAAAATAGCAATTTCAAATAACAAGAAATATATGTATATACTTTGTGGTGGTGGTGTAAACTGCCACCATTATCACTATCGATGCAACCTTCAATTGCAACTGCCTTAAAACTGATGCCGACAGTTAAGCAGAAGGAGCCTGAATCCTGAAACTTCAAGCAAGAAAATCAGAATAATCAAGCAAGAAGAAAACACCCAATTTGATTGAAAATAGTAATTTAACCAAAAAAAAAAAAAAAAAATCCAAATTTGCAAGGGACAAAATCACCGTATATCAAAAATCAATTTTGATTCGAAAAGGCACAACATGAAATAGCTCTGGTACCATTTGTAGGCAATTTTAGTCTCAATAATTGAATACCCATACGATCGATATCATGTTATACCAATCAAAATCATAAACTGGTTTTGCAGAAGCATACATGAATCCATTGCAATAATTTCTTGAAGCAGTATGGATGATCTTCCAGATCAACAAGCCTTTCCAGAGAGTACTTTTAGTTTCTCTGTTAATCTTTTCTCACTAACGATGGGAGTTTAGGAGAATGAAAAGACATCTGATATTGGGGACCATAACCACCTATTTATAGATAACTATTAAGGTTATCCAGATAACCTTTCAGTTCTCCATCTGGTTTCTATTTTAGCCCATCATAAGTAATAAAAACCACCTTTATGTTTCTACACATTAAAGGTCTACATCCGTGACATATTAAATTCTAAACAACTTTAATCATAATAGATCATTTTTATTGGACTTTAATTATTTACGACAATCTGCATTACATAATTATTTCACATTCAAGCCTAATGTTGGATTAAGGATCCAACAAGCCAAACCTGGATTATTTTTTGATGCTTCATTTACATTATGTACACTAGAATCCCATAATTCCTCTTGCCACCAGATTACTTTTGTAACCCGAATACCAAAAGAAATCTTCATATTCAATTCAAACCTACAATTGGAAAAGCTTGTCTCAAATTCAAGAGGTGAAATTTCACCTTTTTGAATTACCCGGCTTCCCTTACTTCTCGATTCATCATAAGCATACATCTACTAACCCAAATTTCTCTACAAATAAGGGTAGGAAGCAATTTGGCAACAACTCCCAGTTGATCCTCAATCTAATGTCAATATTTTGTTAAAGAGAGTAAGATTTGGAAGGCATTTGAGTCAAGTAATCAAAAAGATTATTATACAGAAGTATTTTGAAAATTTTAATTACATGATTTATATTAATAAAATATTGTGATTTCATTACTTTTTTATGTTTAATTTAAATAAATATTTAGTACATAATACTCCCTCCTCCTGGAATTGAATGGCCTTGACTTTTATTCATTGTCATGACATATACTCTCTTAATCCGAAATTGAATATTTCATTTTGACTTACAAGTATTTTAAGAGAAAAGTTTAACTTAGTTCATTTTTAAATTGCACTGTCAATTTTCTTAATAAAATTTATCTAATTTCGGAATGGAACATTCGTTTAAAGACAACTCAAAATGAAAAATGAGACATTTAATTCCAAACGAAGAAAGTATTAATTTTCAGTTGATAAAAATTTGGGGATTGCATTTGACTTTTATAAAGTTACTGATTTATCATTTTCATTAATTTAATTAATAGTGGTAATATTATGCAAGTGGACGTAAATCCTTAAATCAAAGATGTTGTTAGTCACACATTATATTGAAAAACTATTTGTTTTTAAAAAATGAGATATTCATTTCCAAACAATAGAAATAGAGATATTCAATTTTAAACTAATTTAGTAACATTTAATATTTATATTTTAGTGATTTTAAATCATATTTGGGATGATGCGCATCCGTCGCATCTTGCATCACACAGGTTTAACACTAAGTTCAATTACATCACAGACCCAAGCAAAATTTTTTCCCCTTTCAAATAATCACCATGTTTTGGGTACTGTTTTTACAGATACAACAAAGTCTAATTGAATTTCTTTCCCAATTAAATGTTGTTAATTAATTGATAAATTTCAAAAAATATTGATCAGAAAGTTTTACTGGAAAAGTAATTTTGGTGAAAATATCATTTTACAACTTTAACATTTCACCATAATTTTAGATATTTATAAGAGGCAATTCGGTTTGTTTTTGTAAACACCCACTCCTCCCCTTAACCTCCCTTCCTATACTCTCACTTCAAGGATTAATAGTGGTTCTCAGTCCAGGAAGGCATTGACGAAGTTCAAACTTACAATCTTTGATCTTTAAGCTCACCACTCTATCCACTTAACTGTACCTCTTGACAATTTGGTTCTTCTTAAGTAGGATGGTGTATACTACAAATTTAATTAATGATTATATTTAAACCTTTTAAATATAAACATTTTTATTACACAATCATAATTTAGAATCTTTAAGCTATTATTTGATCGATACCAAATATCACAAATATTGTAATATTATAATATGTCCACCAGTCACAAGAGTACAAGTAAAGAAGAAAGGTTAACTTGACCAGCATATTACTCTCCTCTTTAGATTCCACTCTAAATACCACATATTCATTCATTTCCAGATGTCACTTTTTCTTTTTTTTCTTTTATCCACTTTTCCTCTAATCTTTTTTATACTCATTCTATCGAGAATCAATAATTGCACCCACCTACTTTGATATGTTTCAAATTTAAGATCCTCTTATCCCAAATATTATTGATTACAGCAAATTAGTAAGACTTGACTCTCTCTATAATTTGAACTCTTACTTCTCTCTAACTTTGTCATTAGAGGTTATTGGAAAGGATCCTCCTGCCCACTGTAACCTTTGTCTGTCTTGCATGCAAAAGCCCGAACGAGTCTTCCGCCCGAACGAGTCTTCCACCCGAACCATATCCATCATAGTACAAAACCTGGAGAGTCGAATGATTTGCCAAAATTAATGCAACTACAAAATAACACTCTAATATATCCAAAATTAAATATCACTAAATATAAATCACCGTTGTTTTACAAAAATTAAAATAATTCATTTTTCCTAAAAGGTACTCCAATCATCTTTTTATAAAATTGAATATCAATTTATGAGTATATCATTAGAGAGATAATATATATATAAAAGAATTAACTAATAATAAAAATTTATAATTAATGATAAGAAAAATTAGTTAAAATAACTTATATTTAGTGATGAAGAGAGTATAAAAATACATAAAGCAAACTCTGTAACTTCCAAGAAATTCAGTCTCACTCAAAACATTTTTTTGGCATTAATCGATGGTGGTGACAGGAATGTTGACCTCACCATATGAGGACACCAAATTAAACCAACCTTTGGGCTGCAGCCATTTTCTGTATAATGTTTCAATTCTAATATATTAATTAGTTTTGTCAATGTTTTCCACTGACCATTAAGAAATAATTTCAGCATTAATAATCAACATATTTTAGCCATTCACAATTATATAGTTAACATTTAGTCAGAACCCTTGATTGACGTCATATAATTTTTTAAGAATTTTTGCAGGGTATTATTGCACATGTACATTTTCTGATATTTTAATTTTCAATCTTAGAAAGCGAAATTTCTAGTCAAAACTAGAGTACCCATCGAGGCTAGAATATTTAGTAATATCGAGTTGAATTTACGATCTGTGTTATGCAAACTTCACCTCCTAATCACTCGATCATATCATTTTGTGAGCTAAGATTCATATATAAAAAGGGGTATTTTTTCACACATTTGAGATTAATTTTCTATTTTTATATAAAATTTTTGATAATATAGAAATAATTACAAAGGTAAAAATTCGGATTAAACCCGCTTTAAACTTAACTCCTCTTCAATCCGAATTGATGTCCTATCCAATTTTTAAAACATTGATTTTAACCATTGTGTCTTCCAATGTTAAGAACATTCGATGCATGTTCTAATGAAGTCCTTTTTGGCAACTTAGGTCTATCCAATTTTTGCAGAAGAATCCGATCGAGTGAATGAAACCAAGAGAAATTTTTCACAGATTTGGGAAACATCCTTCAATTCTATAATACGGTCTTCAAGTCCCTATATATGACGTTGAAGCCGTTCGCTGTCGGTATTAGGATTTCGACAAATTGATCAGTATTCTATCTATAGTAGAAGATTTTGGATAAATAAATGGTACTATAATTTTCAATTTGCAATAAATGCATGAGAAAATCAAATGGTCAATATAAGGCAACTCAACGAACCCAGAAAAAAGACAAGAAAAAAAATTAAGACGAACAGGAAAAATCTACACTGATTGCATACATAATTCACAAGAATAATGCCAAAGACTTTCATTGACTGGCAGCAATAATATTATTTCATTTTTTATTCATCTTCAAAGATCAACTAGAAGATGATTATACTCCCTCCGTCAAGGATTAAATATCTCATTTTCTATTTTGAGTTGTTCAAAATTGAATGTCTCATTTCTTAATTTAGTTAAAATTTTAATAATAATAGTGACATTACAATGTTAAAAATAACTAAATCAAATTTGTTTTTTAAAATACGTACAAGTCAAAAATGGAACATTCAATAAATTTCGGACGGAGGGAATGTTATATAACAGACCTTTTAAAGCAATTTTTAATCTTAACTGACCTTTTAAAACAATTTTTAATCTTTCAGAGAGAAAGAGTTATTTCTTTTTATCAATAATTATCTTTTGGATTTTAGTTGGGGAAAAAAGAAAGGAGAAAAAGGGACAATATGTCGATGAACATTTACTTTCATTTTTCCAATAAACAAAAGGGACAAAGAAATATATAAAAATATAAATAAATAAATAAATGAATATATATATATATAGTGGTGTCTGGATCAGTTTGCATGTATCTCGATATTCCGCGTACTTGCACTTGCCACTCCACCCACTGGGACAAAGAAATAATTGCATTCCCTTACTTCCTCCATGTTGACGTGTTTGAAATTAAATATCTCATTTTTAATTTAAAAAATTAAAATTTTACAAAAAAATTGATATTGTTATGTTTTTTAATCAACTAAGTTAAATACATTTAATAAAATTTATTAAAGTTAAAATAGAATATTTAATTTGGTATAAATATTTTACGGTATAAATTGTGTAAAAAATAAGCCTAAGGTCTCACATAGTTTATGTTTCCACAAAAATTTCACAAGGAATTAGACATCCCTTGAAAGCGGCACTTCATCTGTTTTATTTGATTCTCACGTAGTTTATGTTTCCACAAAAATTCCACAAGGAATTCGACATCCCTTGAAAGCGGCACTTCATCTGTTTTATTTGATCTTTTGGTACCACAAAAAGATATAAATTGAGGAATGTTTATTAGGGATGCAATCGAGTTAAGCATGACCAAAAAAATCGAACTTGTGCTGAAATTTTGGAGCTTGAGCTCAACTTGGCTTGAAATAATTTTTTTTAATATAATTTTTAAAAATATATATCTAAAAGAGATTATTTTAAAATATATTTATTATTATTAAAACTATCTATATAATTATGAGTTATTCTGTATTTCAGAATTCAACCTTTCATTAATAATTTTTTTTTGGGTCTTTTTCATCCCTAAATAATTTTCAATTAGTTATTTTGATTCTTTTGACCAAATTTTTTTAAAAAAATCACCAGATTTAAAGTCAAGAATGATCTAATCAAAATTGAAAGGGCATTATTGTCATTACACGTCATTACAGTATTGACACTTTACATGTTCACTAAAATGTGCTTGAAAATCCAGTGATTTTTTTTTTTTTTTATGTTGAAAAATCTTGTCAAAAGGATCAATATATCCAATCAAAATTATTTAGAGATAAAAAATGCAGAAGGAAAAAAATTTTAAAAACTAAAGTTTCTAAAAGGTAAAAGGGCAAATTTTGAAATATAAGATAACTCATTTTTTGGGTAGTTGATTCATCCAGGAGGCTCCACGAAAATACCACTTGGACACGATTTGATCAAAGGATATTTCAACAGTAGTCGGAGATGTTTTGGGGTGTGTGAATTCATGCTGTGATGCATTACCGAATTCATGACTTTCTACGACTTGAACTTTATAGAAACAGGTAGATTTTGAATTGATGGAACCGTGCGGTTCAAACAAAAGACAAACACTACATGGGCTGCTGGTCGCCAGAACTTGTCACGTACAGAAGGCATGGAAACAATGTCACCTAAACTTGTACCACTCCATCCAACATTATTTAGATTAAAGGTTCTTCTCAATAGAAAAGAAAATGATAACGTTTTTTTTACCCATTTCTTATCTAACCCTCTTTATGCAAAACCCATATTTAATTTGTGGCCTACTAGCCTAATCTTTATTGGATTCGAAAGTCAATTAATAGAAGCCCAATTCATTTAATAGCAGATAATGTTTAGGGGATTTTCTGTGATGGATTGGAGTTTTTTATTCCTTATTGAATTCTTATTTTCACGTTTCCTAATATGATAAGGATTGATTCTCAATTCTAGTCTATAAAAGCACAAAGTCTATCCTTTATTTAACTGAAGTTCTTTTCATCAATTAAAGTTTTCACAAGACTCTATATTAAAATAGAAAGAGAATAGAAGCAGTTTTCCAATTATGCTTTATATTAAGAAAAAGGGAAATCATCTGAGAAAATTCAATATTCAAGAGGTCCGAAAATTTGGAGATCAATTCCATCTTTTTATAAAGGTACACATATTATGCCCATATTATTTGACAGATATAAAATCATTTCTTCGGCATCATAAATTTTTCTTACATTTTATAACTCCTCAACTTGAGACACAGGATCCCAAATACTGTCACTTCTTTTTAAATTTCTTTTAGCAATATCCGAATCAATTTGCACCCATCTCGACTGTGCCAGTTGCTAGGAACTGCAAACTCACCCAAGCTAGAATATGTGGTAAGATCGAGTCAAAGTCACGATCTGCGTTATACAGGCTTTTCTTTCAAACCACTTAACTACACCCTTCAATGCACCAAATACTGTCACTTAATTACCACTAAAGTAGCAATACTTTATTTGAAATATTGTTGGGAAAGAATGTGCGAAATCGAATTGTACCCCTCAAAAAAAATATGTCTTCCCTCTTTGTGTTAATTACTAAATAAGATAAAATGGATACAAATACTATAAGTACTATAAACGTTTCCCAACACCTTACTAAAGCAAAATAACACATTAATGAATGAAAGAACCCAAATTTCGGTGGAAAACTTTTCAAGGAGAGAAATCACGACTTCCAAATTCTCTGGGTAGGTTTTTTTTTCCTTTTCATTTTTCTTAAGTCCAGTGCTCTTGACATTGTAGGTCCAAGAATCCTCACCCTTTGTCAAAATATGTGGGCAACAATAAACCTACCTTTGTCTGCAATGTTCAAACTTTATCTTATATAAACCTAAGAAGACTTGACTTAATACTACTATAGCTGTCTTAGATAATTCATTGATATATGTATGACTCACGCCATTATTTGACTAACACAAGGTACATGAATGATGAAAAGAAAAATGAAAAAAATGAGAAAATGTTCCAAATTTCATTAAGTTCTAAAATTATAAGAAAATATTTAATCAAAAGAGAAACCAAAAATGCCACAAAAAAACGAAAAAAAGTAATTAACATATACGACTAATGCAATCTGATGTTTAAGAAAAGATAATTCCGTCACATCTTTTACCCTATTTTCTATACCACCAAATATAATACTTCTTAAGTCCGAAATTGAATGTTTTATTTTGACTTGTACAAATTTTATGAAAATGAGTCGCCTTTGTTTATTTTATACTTAACAATATCAATTTCTTAAGAAAATTTTAACTAATTTAGGAAATAGGACATTCATTTCCGAACAATTCAAAATAGCAATGTGGTGATATGTAAGAATAATGCTGATGGAATCAATATTAGGATTTAATTTATCTTTTTAGGTTTTAATATATAAAATATATTAAAAGATAATAATTAAAGATCACAAATAAGATTTTTATTAATATTTTATTAGTGTAACAAAGATGGACACACAAATATGTAATAGGAGATCTGAGCCCTATAAAAATATTATGATTTTGATGGAATTTTTTACGGAAGATCTCGTCACTCATTACAAGACATGAGGTATTTTCTGATAGTTGAAATTAGTCATTTTTTACGGTTTTAACTACTAGAAAATGTCATTTCCGATAGCTAGGAGTGTGCCATCATTTTGAGTGTGATAGTTGAAATTAGTCATTTATTCCGATTTTAACTACTAGAAAATGTCATTTCTGATAGCTAGGAGTGTGCCATCATTTTGAGTGTTAGGAGGGATTTTTTCTGGCAGTTTTCAAAGAAAATTCCTTATTTTTAAAAATTTTTAATTTAATTATTTACTAAGTATCAAAATATATGATTTATAGTAATGATTAAATTAATCAAAGTAAAGTCAAATTAATGACAAAGCCAATTATTATTTACTTGATCTTAAAAAGTAATATATTCATGGATTTATGTAGAAAATAAATTAACTTATAAGAGTTTTAGGAAGCGATGTGGGATTGATCATCCATTTTATATTTTCAATCAGAAGACGCGTTATTTTTCCGTCGACCCCCTCATGCTCCAAAAAATTCAATTGAAATTGTTAGAAAATTCCTTCTTTTTTCTGACAATCTCCATGTCTGCTTTGAAAGTGAGAAAAATCTACCACAAAACTAATTTTCTAGCAATTTTTTAAACTGCCAGAAAATCCCTCTTTTTTTTATAGTGACTCCGCACTTGGTAACGTAACGCGTTTTAGACGAAAGTTTTGGTGAAAAAGCAAATTTTGATTGTTTATTTTTTGATGAAAGACTTTGAAAAAAATTCAATATTTTATTATTTAATTTGTTGCGAACGTAACGAATCTGCCAATAATTATTAATTTTATGACCAATAAAATCATATCAATAATTCGTAAAATTATTGACGGATGTAAAATCATATATTCCATCAGCATTATTCTTACATATCACCACATTAATGTTGATTAGGAGAAAGAAAAAGGGAAAACTGCATGAAAATAGATGAAACACTCTCAAAGAGAAAAAGCAAGTTTCTCAATAGAGAATTGTCTTCTTAAAAGGTTAAAAAATATCATGATTCCAAATCCCATCAGCCAAGCTAAGGAGGACCGAAAAACACATCAAAGCTTTTGAGCATAATCATCTTATGATTTGACGCCAAACCTTTTAGAAGGCTCAAGCCATAACCATAGAGAATCAATACAGATCGCCAACAAAGACGACTAAACAAAAGATCAAATCAAAAAACTTACACAACTAAAATAATACACATATCAAGAATTAGAAACCCCATAAAATTTACTTTAGCAAGTGCATAAGATTTAGTACAAAATTAATATCCCCATATGCTAATGCTATTCATTTGGATATGTTGACTACACTTGATACGTGAGAGGAGAGACATGTTTGATAGAATAGCAGCCTTAAAAGGAACCAACAAAATATAACACATCACAAATCACTCAACAAAGGCGAGCTATGCTGAAGGAAATCACAAGGTGTATCGAACAATGCTTACCAATGATTTACCTAGACCGTCCAATATTTCCAATAATGTCCAAGATTTCATATTTTGAACCTCTCGTCAATAGGGTTAAGGTACGCATCAACGGATGGTAGAGGAAATACCTATCTCGAGGAGGCAAGTTGATTCTCATCAAGCATGTGCTCTTGGTCATGGCAATCTACCTGCTGGAGGTCACAAATCCTCTGCAGCAAGTCATTAGGGAATTGAAGTGATAGTTTGCTCAGTTCTTTAGGGGTCACTCGGACTATGGCAGCAATAGGCACTGGTGAGCATGGGATAAAATCACTCGACCATAAGACAAAGGAGGGCTGGAGGTGATGGCACTGAACAGAATAGTCCAGGTGTTTAGCATTAAGTTATGGTGGAAGTTTTAGACATCCGATTCGTTGTGGGTTCACTAATTAAAAATGAAGTATGGATATCAGGCAGGAGCGACTATAATTGAAGGAGGCTCACCAATTTGGCGATGAATGCTACAGGCATCAAGTTGGGCAAAGCAATTCATCATTCTCAACAACATTCAAGGAGCTGAAGTTTACACTTGGTGTCTATCTTCAAATGGTTTATTCAACACCTCAGAATGTATCTCAGCTTTGGAAGAGAAAGAATTGGGTGATTACACAGCAGAACATTTTTTCCACTCGAAGATTCCATTATCATGGTCTATCTTCATGTGGAAATTGAGTAACAACTTCTTGGCCACTGATGATATACGAAGTCGTCTTGGATTCCACCTTACATCAAGATGTCATTGAGAAAGATAGGAGAAACCATATCACACCTCCTTGGAAGCTATCCCATAACAGCGCAAGTATGGGCACACTATAATCGGGCATTTGAAGTTGACAAAAGACAGTTAGAGTTGGAGGAAAATTTGCAAAACTGGAGGTTGCACACACGAAGGCTGAGGCTGCTTGCGAGGCTCCCTTTGGTATTCATTTGCCCTGAAATTTGGGTGGCATGTTGTGTGTCTTTTCATTCCGAAGAAACCAGCAGTGGCAGGAAGACAATCAACAAGATTAATTGGTAGCTATATCACATTAAAAAGGCATATCTTTTATTTATTTTAGATAGTTTATTTCATAAGCTTCGGCTTTAGGTTTATAAACAAGTATTGTAAGGAAATTTCGCCCTTCTCATTTTCAATTCAATAAACAGGTAGGGGTCTACCAAACCCCCCATCTTTAGGAGGTTTTATTAAAAGATATATAAATACATAAATATATATATATCACACAACAATTCCCCAAAAACAAGTTTATAATTTTGGAAAGCACTTAATCTTTAGATATGCACAATTGCTCCATTTTCATCTTCATTTTGTATTTATGACCTATTGCAATTACAGTAAAACCATCTAACCAAACATTTTTGCCACTAAAAACTTGAAGACAATCAACTTTACATTTTGGTCACTTTGTGAGGTCCAACTTATCTAAGACTAAGATTCTCCTTGAAGAAGACAAATCGAACTTATTACATCCCGATGACTACAGAAGTCTATATATTTGACAAGAGAAAATATATTACGATAAAAAAAAGATGAAAAATACAGAGTAAATACCCAACTTCTAGGAACTTCAAGAACAAGATCAACTACAGTTAAGGGAGTGCACCATCAGTTACTATTGGGATTTATGTCCAAAAAGACTATCAAATTCTGAGATAATGTGTGAAAAACTATAATCTTTATACGTATTAATATAACATGCAATAAGGTTCAATTTGATTTAAAAAGGAGATTTGTATGTTGAGACGTTCAGTATTTAACCACATTAGTCTTCTTTAAGTAGGGTGACCTACCTACAGTCATTAGGTAGTGATTATGGACTATATGTGTTAGCACATTTGGTATCTGTAGAATAGGACCTTTCAGCAATTCTTCTCTTAGGTACTATCAAAGAAGAGAAAATTAATATTATTGTTGCTACTGCGTGGATATGTCCACATGACATTAATATGAGTTGGTGGTTTGGTGAAGCTAAGTCCCTATATTTTGATAGGCTATAGGTGATATTGCATTATAGAGATCAATAGCATTGTATGTTAGGTACTCGGAGTTAGTTAGTTAAGACAGACTTATAAAATAGAGTTTTTATGTCCTTTCATTTATGAGATGGGTTAATTGCTCCCTTGTGCGTTGTTTTTGGTGGGATCATTGAACCCAAGGCCTCGGTAATACCATTATTATTGCATTGAATATTTTTCTTCTCGTGAGTATTCATTGTGATTTACTAGTAAAAGAACTAGATACCAAAGGATAGTAGATGCTATTGAGTAAGGTGATGATACATAAGACCTAAGCTTAACAATGGGTGTTACATTATAGGGCAAATGTGTCAATACATCTGTAGGTCAAAGATTAAGGATATCCCAACAATGTGTCATGCAGCACATCATCTTCTTATGGTGATAAAAAAAGGTATTTAGAATGACTAAATATTTTTCTACTATGTAGTGAAGGGTATTTTGGTAATTTTATAGAGCTATGAGCATTGTGTCTTAAGGTCCCTCATGTAGTTTTATTGTTCATGAATGATTTTATGTGGAGAACGAATTAATTTTATTCTAATAGGATTAATAATTTATCAAGAATTTATTATCCTTGGAATAAATTATTTGGGCTTGAATAAAATTAATTACTTATTTTATTTAGTGTTATAATTAATTTGGATTTAGGTCTATAAGATTAGTTATTGTTGGACTTAAATAAAATAATAGAGTGGATATTTATTTTTATTAGTCTTGTAATTAATTTGGACTTAGGTCCATGAAATTAATTATTGATGGACCAAGAATAAAAATAAAATTAGTTTTTAATTAAAGAATCAGAATAATTATATTGAACCTTTAATTAAATAATATGTAAGATGGGTCATTGGGTCTTGACCCATAGGCTAATTTTGTTATTTTAATAGTATTATTTTGTATCTTATTATGACTAAAAATTAGAGAAATAATTATTACAAGCTTTAGAAAAACAACGGACATTATTTTTGTCTGTGCAGAGAATTTCAATTTTCTTTCTCTTTTTATTCATCTGGACAGATAAGGATATATTAAAAGATCTTAAACTTGTAGATCAAATCCATTTCAATTCTAAATTACAAGATCTCGAGATTCATTCTGCAAAAACAAGAGAAAGGTATCATTTTAATCTATAATGTGAGCTAATTTTTTTAAATCCTAGGATACCAATTTTTGTTTCTTCATGAATTCGAGATTCAATTCCCTATTAGGTAGGATTTTTATCTTAACAACTTCTGCTTTAACTAATTTCTGCTATATTTCCGTCGCACCGTTGAAGTCATAAAGGATTTGCGAATATGCCCATAAAATCTTCAAAAATCTTACTGATAGAAATACTTAGAGGCAATGGATCTTGATTGAGGATTGACCAAAGCGGATTGGAGGGGCGATGGAGGGAAAAAAAAAAAAAAAAAAAAATTATGCCAGAGGAGAAGAAGGGAGTTAAAAAGAAGTAAAAGAAATGACCGATAGAGGTAAAAAAGAAAAGTTTGGGTTGAAAAAAGAGGTGGTTCCTCACCCCACCCATGGGCTAGCTCCGCAATAGAAATGACCTCTACCCGGGCCTTCCCCTCAGTATACCGCAACGACTTCTCTTGTTTTTACTTCATCTTAGGAGGTAATGAAACATGAATTTTTAAAACACGACTACACAGGAGATACTCCAAATTCTGGAAGACATGGCTACATTCGGGTGGTCACAGTCCATGACGCTGAAGAACGAATTAGACAAAACCTCATAAAAAATAATACGTCGATATATGCGTGGGAGATCCAAAAATATTTATGGAGAGATTCTGATGATAATTTATAATTATTACAGAATAAGAAAGGAAAAAAGAAACAAGTTAAGGAGATGGATAGAAAAAGGAGAGCAGAGTGGTAGAAATATATTGAAAGTGAAAGGTAATATGGATAATTCATTAATCTATTGATTTTATCATAATAATATTTTATATAATTTAAAAAATTATAGAAGATCATATTGAAGGAAAATTGTTAAATTATTTGTGACATATTAGTCATCAAGAGAAAAATCAACAGATATTAATACACCGTCAAAATAGATTTGGCAAAGACAGACTTCTGCCAAAATAATTTTTAAAAAATGTAAAAAACTTGTTGAGAAAATAGTAAAAACTGCATGTCAACTATTTACAATTTACTCATAATATTCGTAAATTTTGTGTTCATCTATTTATATACATAATTAAGTTATATGTATTTATTTTTACCCCATTATCACAACCACAGCGGAATCAGGCCACTCTGTATCATGTGAAAGACATGTGCTTATTGTTAAAAGGTAAAATAGTCTTTCTATATCTATTTTCAAAAAAAAAAAAAAAAAAAAAACTAAAACCTGTTCATATGAAGTCAATTGGTCAAAGTCACACTTAGAAGAACTATTCCATAAATTCACCAGTTTTAAATTGTTTTTTTTTTTTGTTAGAATAGATTTAGAAGGACAATTTTGTGCATGAACAATAAGCATAGGTCTCTCACGTGAGACAGGGTGGCCTTATTCCGCCGTGAGATATGGTGGTGGATAGAAATAAAGACACGTAAATTAATTATGTATATAAATAAATGAAAACTAAATTTATAGGGATTCTGAGTGACTCGTAAATAATTGATATCCACTTTTTGTTATTTTCCCAAACTTATAATTTTTTGACTAAATAATTTGTTCGATAATTTTTTTAGTGAATATTTAAAGCATTTGTCAAAGACTTTTTGGCAGATGTTATGTCAAATAATATTGATGAAATATTTTGTTTATGTCAATAATTGCTTAGAGTATTACGCTCCCATTAAAACAATCCTTCAATAAATTGCCTTTTTTTAGTAGTGGATTAAATAGAATCAATGGAGATGGTGAGATATTTATTAATTGACCTTAATACCTGAAGGTTAAGCTTGAGAGCACCGGCAAGAAATGGCTCGACCTCTTAGGGGTTGTGACCTACAGATGGCAATTCATAATGCCTAAAGGTCAACCCCATGACTTGGAAATGGTAGCTCTTAATACTTGAAAGTCAGGTCCACGACCTAGAGATGGTAATCACTAATGCCTGAAGGTTAGGCCTTTGACCTAAAGATGGTGACTCCTAACACCAAAAGGTTACACTCGCCACTTGAAAATGGTAATTTCTAATACGTGAAAGTTAGAATAGTGAGTCCTGAGGTACGAGTGGGCAAGGACTTCCTACGACTGACCTCTTAGGTCACCGACCTTCAAATGAGCACAATAGAGACCTCACTTGACCACAATCTATGACCTAGTGAGTCTCAATCTTGCTCATATACCTTCCATGCTATGACCAAGTGTGTACAACTTTACTTGGGGCTGAAGAATTAAGAGCCAACTTGCAGATCTCTACTAAAGACCCGAATGGAAAGGTACCCCAAAGCTAGCCATTACAAAAAATCGGCGAACCCATTAGGGCTAAGACTTGAAGATGGTAATTTAGGCACCACGACTTCTAAGCTCGTTGGGCCTAAAAAGGGGTAATGATGGGAGAAACGGGCATGACCCGGACAAGTCAACGCAAACGGGCACAACCTGGACAGAAGTGAACCCAAATGGGTCAAAATCCCCAACCTTCAATACCTAAAAGTCAGACTCACGGAGTCAACTAGGATAGGTGGGTAGCGACCTGTTACCATAGACTTTCAAGGTCACTGACCTCCTAAATAAGCAAGAGAGAGGCATCGCCAGACCTTGGCCCACGACTTGGTAACTCCTAACTCATCTCATATATCTTCCATGCCACGATTAGATGTGCACGACTCCTAACAACTCCCATGAGCCTACTACCACTCGAAGAGACCTCCCAGAAGAGATAGCCGAGACCCTCGATATCCATGGGCATGTCGTGAAGCTAGTCCAGAGGTCAGTTAGCGAGCTCGCAACTCTCGATAGAGACGTAAATGAAAAAATAACTCAACCCAGGGAAACTACACAATTTCAGGAGCTATTGGCGAGATTCCACGATCCCACAACTATCCTAACTGCCTACTGTCACGTAATAGCAGAACTCAGATTAAGGAGGTAACTGATCTGTCTTTTAAATAAACAAATCCAAAACAGTCTAAGGACAGGTAAAAAATAAGCCACACAAGAGAAAATCTCTCTGAGAACTGATTACTCTCGAAATACTGACTTAGACATCAAATCTTTTCCTCGGGCACAACATACCTCTGGTGACTAATCTCTTATTTCTTTTTAGGTTGCAGTCGATTGACGTCATTACTGTTTTTGGGTGACCTGATGTTCATATTTTGAGCCCTATCAATAAGAGAAACATATGAAGGAAAATATAAAGAGAATAAATTTAGTTATCTCCTTTAAAATTAAATGTCACATATTAATTTGAAAAAAAATAATACAATAATTTGATTTATGTTATTGGTTATGTAGAAATGAAAATTTTATGAATTTTTTTAAAACTAATTTACATTTCGCTCGAACTAAAGCCAGTGATATTAGTTTGTGACAGGTGTAAGATAACAAATTTTAGAGATTTTTTAAAACTGATTTACAGTTGTGTCTCAATCTTTGTTATAACAGTAAAAATTTAACACATATTCATAAAAGATCAACCACTCCTAAATTTGATTTATTTTTTGAGATTTTGCTGTATAAAATAAATTAAATAATAATTAAAGTATATGTGTAAAGTTTTTATTAATATATTAAATACATAATAAATATGTAATAGAAGATTCAAAGCGAAAAAGTGGTCTTTCTTTAATATACAAATAAATATAACTTCAAGGAAACAAATGGCTAACATTTAGATTTATTCTGTCCAATGTAAAAGTGAGGACCCGACCCTTATATCTTTGCAAAGTC
>JAOXNR010013318.1:0-29929 GCA_028571225.1 Parsonsia alboflavescens
ACCATGTGGTTTTATGGTAGACTTAGCTTTCTTACAAACAATGCATGATTCACACACTTTAATTACATCTTTCTTCATATGAGGCTAATGAAAATGCTCCTTAAGAGTATCGAAAGTCTTTGAAATTCCAAAATGTCCCATTAAACCTCCCCCATGGCTTTCAACAACTACTAACTTCCTTACAGAACATTTAGGCACACACAATTTGTCTTCTCTAAACAAGAAACCATCATGCAAGTAATGCTTGTCATAAGCCCCCTTTCCACACACAACAAAGATGTTCTTGAAGTCATCATCCTCTTCATAAAGCTCTTTAATAAATTCAAATCCAAGCAATTTAGCATGAAGAGTAGTCAGTAAGGAATACCTTCTTGATAGAGCATCCACTACCACATTTTCTTTACCTTTCTTGTGTTGTATGATGCAAGCAATTGGCTTCTTTTCTTGCATCATAACAGCCCCAATTCCCACCCTCGAAGCATCACATTCAATCTCAAATACTTTGGAAAAATCGGGTAAGGAAAGAATAGGTGCACTAGCAAGTTCTGTCTTAAGCATTTGAAAGGCACTCTCTTGTTCACTCTCCCATCTAAACTTCACTTTGGACTTAATTATTTCAGTTAAGGGAGCTGCAGTGGCACTGAAATTAATCACAAACCTTCTATAAAATGATGCAAGACCATGAAAGCTTCTTACCTCACTTGCACTTTTTGGTTTTGGCCAATCTTGGATGGCACTTACCTTTTCTTCATCAACATGTATCCCCTGAGATGACATAATATAACCAAGAAATACAACTTGAGGTAAACAAAATGAACATTTCTTCAAGTTAGCATGGAGCTTTTCACGCCTAAGGATAGCAAAAACAGCTCTTAAGTGACTAGCATGTCCATGTACACTTTTGCTATAAATCAAAATATCATCAAAGTAGACAACCACAAATTTACCTATGCATTCCCTAAGAACATGATTCATCAATCTCATGAAAGTGTTAGGTGCATATGTGAGTCCAAAAGGCATTACAAGCCAATCTTATAATCCATGTTTTGTTTTACAAGAGGTTTTCCATTCATCCCCTTCTTTCATGCGAATTTGGTAATAACCACTTTTTACATCAATCTTAGAAAAGCATGTACTACCACTTAATTCATCTAGCATGTCATCTAACCGAGGGATAGGGAAGCGATACGTTACAATGATTTTGTTGATTGATCGACAATCAACACACATTCTCCTTGTTCCATCCTTTTTGGGCACAAGTAAAACGGCACCGCACAAGGGCTCATGCTCTCACTAACATAGCCTTTGGAAAGGAGCTCTTCCACTTGCCTTTGTAGCTCCTTAGTCTCCTCCGGATTGGTCCTATAGGCTGCTTTGTTGGGTAATGGAGCTCCCGGAATCAAATTTATTTGATGCTTAATCCCTCTCATTGGTGGCAAGGCTTGTGGAGCTCTTCCGGAAAGACATATTCAAATTCCTTCAAAATAGAACAAACTTCTCTAGGAAGTGATGTGTTAGTGTCATCATAAAAAACAGTAGATACCAATAAATGTTTATACATAAGTAAGATTAAAGGTTTGAAGCTCATATAAGCACCCTTCAACTCTCTTTCTTTTGCATAAAAACTCATTTTTTCTCCATTTTTCCTCTCGGTTTCTCCCTTGTTCTTTCCACTCTCTTTTCTGTCCAGTTTTACAGCCCTTTCTCCAGATTTTTCAGACCTCATTTTGTCAGTTTGTTTCCCTCATTCTCTCTGCTTTCCCTCATTTTCTCTCTTTTCTTTTTCTTCATAAAATTCTTTCATTCGCTCAAGAATTCTCCTTTGATCCATGTAAGCTTCATGAGGCTTTAAAGGGCTCACATGTACCTTTCTTCCATCAAATTCCAATGTATGCTTGTTTTTGAAACCATCATAGATCACCTTCCTATCATATTAAAATGGTCTCCCAAGTAACAAGTGTGTTGCTTGCATAGGCACCACATCACAAAGCACCTCATGTTGATACTTTCCCATAGAAAATGAAATTCTCATTTGCTTTCCAACCTTCACCACTATCATTCAACCATTGAAGCTTGTAAGGTTTAGGATGATCTAGACATGGCAATTTCATCTTTTCAACCAAGTATGAACATGCAACATTTACACAACTACCACTATCCACTATGACGCTACAACAATGGCCTTGTATCAAGCATCTTGAATGGAATAAGTTTTCCCTTTGTAAGTCCTCTTCCTCCTCATCATATGCATTTGCTCACAATCTCCTCCATTAGGATCAAAATCATCTCCTTGCTTTTCACCTTCAGCCACAGTTTCTTCCTCATCAAATGCTTCATCAAATTGTTGATGGAGAACTCTTCCTCTTGGTTATACCCTTTGCACATTACCTCCCCTGCCCCTGCCACCTTGTTGAAATTGGAAATTTCGGCTAGCTCTAGGAGGGGCTAGTGGTGTGTCAAATGTGTTCACCCTTTCTTCAACTCTATTGATCTTTGTACTCAAGGTTCATATGTCCTTCCTAAGTGATCCCAGCCCCAAGGACATCCTTTGTAAGACTTCATTTATAGAAGACATGGCAGCATTGTGCTCTCCCACATTAGAAGCAATTGATGCACTTGCAACTTCTTTTGACATAAAGAATCTTTAATTCAACTTGCTGAAACAAAATATGTGTATAAGCTCTCACCGCTCGTGCATCACTCTTAGATTGGCTTTTCTTCACTCTAATGTGCTCACCCCTTAGCCTTTTTCCTCTCTTAGCTCTTCGGTAAGTTCTTAATGCAACCAACTACTAGAGTAGACAATGACTTAACAAGGCAATCAACTCAAGCATCAAAAACTCAAAACAAGTAGCTCATATTTTCCAACTTATAAGAATCAAAGAGATAAGAATTTCAAAGAAAATGGTCATTAAACACAAAGTAGATGTTCAGCACTTAGAATCAAACAAGAATTAGATGAAAGGCAATATAGCAAACACCTTGAGGACAAAGAAACTTGTCATCCAAGTTTTCTGGAATTTCAGTCGGCAATGTCCCAAATCTCACAATTCAAGTTGGCAATTAGACAAATCTATGAAGCATATCATATCTCAAACTCTTCCCAATATGTTAAACATCAAAACAATGGCAATCTACTTCATAATTCTCAGATTTTCAGTCGAATTTCTGGCATTTTTTTTTGGAATTTTTTGACAGCTTTTTTTTTTCTTTCTGGTTTTTCACTTGGTGATCTTTGATCTCTCTTTTCTCTTGTGTCTTTTTTTTTGTACTCTTTTTGATTTTGCTGAGAATTGGAAGAATTAGATTCACAAACAAATTGAATTGGCCTTGATTTTTAGATTTAGGACAATTCTAAAAAGATCACAAGAAGAAACAAAGATTAATGTAAACAACAAACACAAAAACAAACTTAGAGTTCAGATTTTCAATGAAACAAATGAGACTTAAACACTTAAACAAGAAAGCAAATAAAGATAGGCAAACCTCTTGATGAATAGCCTAAGATCTGATACTAAAAGATGATGTGATTCCTTGAATTATGGCTGGAATTTCAACATCAATCTATCCAAACCCAAGAACACTCATAATCTGAAATTTTGCCTAATACTTCAACAAGAGATTCAAGCTAGTGACTAACCAGGACTGTCTTCCAATATTCGATTAGTCTTAAGGATTTCATACCATCCAAAATTGGCATTATTGGCTCTGCAAAAAAGTATAGGCTGAATGGTGTTTGTTCGGTAGCTTTCCTAGGTGTGGTTCTGTATACCCACAAAATGCTTGGAATTCAATTAGCCAGGAAGGTTGGCAACCTTCTTTTTCGAGCTCAGCGAGCCTTTTCTTAAGTGCTTCCAGGATGGTTCTGTTCGTAACCTCGGCCAACCTGTTTGCTTGGGGATGAGTTGCACAGGTCAACCTTTACACATTATTGCCTCTGCACCAATATATAGGCTGAATTGTGTTTCTCTAGTAGCTTTCCTAGGTGTGGCCTTGTATGCCCACAAAATGTTTGGAATTTCATTTGGCCAGGAAGGTTTGCGACCTTCTTTTTCGAGCTCAGTGAGCCTTTTCTTAAGTTTTTCCAGGATAGTTCTGTTTGTAACTTCGGCCAACCCGTATGAGATGCACAGGTCAAAATCTACACATTATTTGAGGTTAGGAAGTTGTTCTTCATAGAGTAATTTATTCTCACTCATTCAGGGTTGATCAGTACTATTCCCGCACCTAAATTTTCCTTTTCGATGGAGCTATCTATGTACATGATCTAGATATTATTTTCACAAGTGCTTAGGAGCTCTAGTGGGGCTCCTGTGCATTTTTCTACGAGGTTTGAGAGAGCTTGAGCTCTGATTGCTTCCCTTGGCCCAAATTCAATTTGATATGAACTTGAGAGACCAAATTCATCGTCCTGCTCGATAGCTCGAGTTTCCCCAAAGGTCACTTTTGTGGTAAATTGGTGAACACTCTTATCGGGTAAGCTTCAAAGTATGGCTTTAGCTTCCTTGAGGTAATAACAACGAGCTACAAATTTTTTTTTAGGTCTGAAAATCTAATTTCAGGAACTTGGAGCAAATGGTTTACACAATAAATGGGAAATTGTAAACCTGACCTTTCTACCAGTAGCACTGAGCTGACAAGTTGAGGCTGCTTTCAGTTTACCAAAGGCTATTTGGTAGTCATCGATCTACTGAAAGTGTTTTGGCTTTTTTATGATGTCGTAGCAATTTTCTGCTTTGTCTGCCATTTTGCTGATGAAGCGCCACAGTTCCGCTATTTTCCTCGTCAGACTTCTGACATCTTTAATGTTCCAAGGAGTTTCCATGTCTAACGGTGCTTTTATTTTAGCAGGATTGGCATCAATGCCTCGTTCTGATATCATGAAGCCTAGGAATTTACCCGCTCAAACCCCGAAGGTACACTTATGTGGGTTGAGCTTCATATGGGCAGCTTTCAGCATCCGGAAAGTCTCCCTAATATCTTCAATGAAGTCTTTTAAGTTCTTGGACTAGATGACAATGTCGTCCAGATAAACTTCAATGTTTCTCCCGAGCTGGTTTTTGAAAACCTTGTGCATAGCTCGCTATAATTCTGCCCTTGCGTTTTTCAGGCTAAACGACATCTTGGTGTAGCAATAGGTCCCGACCTTGATCATGAGTGAGGTCTTTTCCACGTCCTCTATTGCCATCGTAATTTGGTAGTACCCTTTGTAGGCATTTAGGCAGCATAGCCATTGATAATCGGCTGTTGAATTGACCATCTGATCTATGCTCAGGAGTGGGGAGGAATCCTTCTGGCAGTATTTGTTTAGTGTAGTAAAATCCACACACATCCTCCAAGTCCCTTCTTTCTTAATCACAACCACTAGATTGGCTAGCCATTCTAGGTATACCAATTCTCTCAAGATTCCAGCATTGAGTAGAGCTTGGACTTCTCATGCTATGACCTCGTTTCCCTCCAGAGCAAAGGTCCTTTCCTTTTGTTTTATTGGCTTGCCCCTTGGTTTGAGCCTAACCTTGTGCTTTGTAATCTTTTGGCCTACCCCTTCGAGGTAGATTGGTCGCCAAGCAAAGACCTTCAAATATTCTTGTAATTAGTCAACAGGTTTCACTTTGATTTTAGGAGGCAATAGTTCTCCTATCTTTGTCCCTTTCTCAGGGAATTCCTGACCTCTACTGGCTAGTTGAATTCTAAAATCAACATTCCCTTTCAGGAGGTCGATGAAGTCTTCTTGCATGAGCTTCGCCGAGCTCTAATCATTACCTTTAGCAAAGTAACATTTCGTGCCGAGCCACTTATCTCTTTGAAGGAAGACCCAGGCTCCTCCAACCTGGATCTTCATGCAATAGCTTAGCAAAGAAATCTGTGCTTTCAGGTCCATGAAACGAATTCTTCCCAAGATCGCATTATAGGTTCTTGGGGCATCGACCACTAACCAATTTATGACCTCGGTTACCCCCCTACCATCCATGTAGACTGTAGTTGGAACTCGTAGAATCCCATCTGCGTAGGTCGTGCTACCATTGAAACTCGTCAGGGTAGCGTCTAACCTTATTAGCGAGCTCCTATCTATCCCAGTTTGATTGAATGCCCTTTTGTATAAGACATTCATTACACTACTGTGTGGACCAGTATTTTTCGTACCAGAAAGTCTCCAATCTAGAGTGACACCGTCAGGGTTTCTGAATCTTCTCCTTGTGCTCTTTTTCATTCCAGGAAGTCTCCAAGCTCCTTGATGGTTTTCACTGGTTCTTCTTCTAGTCTAAGGGTTACATGCCCCGCTTGCAATCCTTGTTCAATGGCAGTGATATAGATTGCATCGTTCTTTTGCTTGATCTCTACCGCCTCATCATTGAAGCGATTGTATTAGCTTCTCGTGCTCTCTTCGAGCTTTTGCTTGATGTTGAAGAGGTCGTTGATGTCTTTCTCACATCTCGTGCTACTTTGGTAATTTTCATAAACAGCTCTTTCAGTTGTGTCCAGCTAGAGATACTTGCTTCTGGAATGCCTTTGAACCAAGATTGTGCGGTTTTGGTCAATGTGGTCACATATTCATTTGTGTGTTGTAGTGGTTCTCATGTGCCGTCACACTTTGCCTGGCAGCATCCGAGCAGTCTTGATACTATGGACAAATGGTGAGGGCTCTGAAAGGTCCATATTGCTCTATATCTGTTGATCTTCATTTCTTTCCTAATTGGATGGGGGAGTCACTTTCCTCAGTGGATTGGGCTCTACCCATCAAATGTTGTTGCCTATCTTTTTGATTACGCTTTATTGAGGGGGTATCCTTTCTCCAAGAGGAGTTCTTACAGAGCTCTCGGACTCTTCTGGACCATTATTTTATCTATGACCAGGTGATATGATGACTCGGTTGAGCCTGTCTCGTAGGTCATAACCCCATCCGTTGCCTAGGGTTTCTTTGAGGTCGGTCATAGGTTAGACTGTTCCCCCCTGTGACCTCACTTGTGCTTGACCTATTTTCCAACCTTCCTTATCAGGCTGAGGGTTATTCCTTGCTTCTGAATGTAGGGGCTGGTCAAGCGGCTTGTGACTAGCCTGATTTCGAGGTGGCTGTGGATCTCTTTAGGAGGGTATTGGAGTATGTCCTGTTGACATATAGTCTTGAATGCTTGAGATTCCCTCTAAAGCTGCCACCATGCATTGTAGGAGTTCTGCTGGCACTGATACCTAACTCCTCCCTGATCTCTGTGGTCTGGGATTATTGCCATTGGCAGTTTGGTTAGGGAGCCTCTATTCAGGTCTCTCTTGCTCAGCCAAAGGGTTCACTTGGGCCCTCCGAGATGGTCCAGACCATGATGGCCTTGGTTGTTCTTGTTGGATTATTGCTAATGTCCTCCACTAGGGGCGGGTGTTCCTGCACTATTTCTCCAGTGTGTAACTGAGTTCTACAAGGTGGTTTAACAATGCGCGAAGGTTGAATTAATGTAGGTTACGATTGAGCCATCTAACTTATTTATTTTTTTGGTATATGGAAGAAAGCTAGGCCTTTTTAGAATGTTCATTCCCACAGATGGCACCAGAAGTGATGGAGCTCAAGAGTAGCCTTCGGGTCACCCCAAAACCGTGATGACGTCACTGATCAGAACCTGAGAAGACAACAGGTAGGTCACCGGAGTGGGCTATCACCTAGGGAAGAGCTCTGATGTCTAAGTCAGTATTCTGAGAGAGTAATCTTGTGTAATTAACTCCAAAAAAATATTGCCCTCGTCCGTAGATTGGTTATAATTCGATTATATATAAAGACGAAGTAAGTTACCTTTTAGATTAGGGCTCTTCTATTACGTGATTGTAGGCAATTAGGATAATTGTGAGATCATATTATATCCTGCCAATTGCTCCTAAAATCATGGAGTTTCGCTTAGTTGAGGTATCTTTCCATTGACGTCTTTGGTCGAGAGCTACGAGCTTGCTAACCGACTTTTAGACCAACTTTGCGATCTACCCGTGGATGTTTAGGGTGTCAACTATTCTTTCTGGAAGGTTATGCCGAGTGATTGTAGGCTCATATGAGCTGTTAGGTGATGGATATCAAGGAGCTATCAAGAGATGGGAGAACTCATGGAAGCTACCAAATGAGGAGATGAGAAGATTCAAGTTCAATTCTAAAGAAGATGGAGCTTCAAGGGAAGATTCAATGAATGGATTGGAGATTTACAAGATGTAGATGTTGATTCGTGCATACAAAGATCAATATTTCAAGTACAAGCGTGGAACTTTGAAGATGAAAGTAGCAAGGATGGTATTGAAGCTAGGCCATGAAAAACAACTTGAACTTCATGACAAGATTGAAGAAGTTATGCTTGAAGATGATTGTCAAGTTGATGAACTTTGTAATGTATTGAAGAATGATGGTGATCCATTACCTATAATACCAGCTAGTCCTATCACAAGAGCTAGAGCAACTAAGTTAAGGAAAGCATTAATCCTATTTTTGCATGGAAGAGAAGAAATGCTAGACCTTACTACAATGTTTGAAGCACAACTGACAATGGAGGATGAATCAAGGAAAGAACTCAACTTGTGGATCATAGAAGACATCAAGGAGGAGTGAACAATCAGGGAAACAAGCCTTGGGAAGCATTGGAAGTCGGGCAGGATAGTTGGTTGAAATTCTGCCGGAAAATTTCAATATAGTCCTCTATTTATATAGCTTTGTAATCTTGACTTTAGTTGGACTTTTCCACTTATTGTTAGTTGCTTTCTTGATGTCTTAAGCTAGCTTAAGGTGGCTAATTAAGTCCCTAATCCTAATTGGGGCTGATCCTATAAATAGCCCCTCATTTGTATTGCCATTATCGGTTTGGTCAGGGAGTCTCTGTTCAAGTGGAGGGTTCACCTAGTCCCTCCCAGATGGCCTAAACTGTGCGGGCCTTGGCTATTCTTGCTGATTGGCCAGATTTGGATTATTATTGGTGTCCTCCATTGGGGGCGGGCCTTCTGGCTTTGTTTTTCTAGTGAGTAATTGCATTTTACCGTGGTGGTTTGCCCCGGTGTGGTGGCTGAACGCGCATTGGTCATGATTGAGTCATCATGCTTACTTATTTATTTGTGTAAGGAAGAAAGCTATGCTTTTTAGAATGTGTTCCTCCCCACAAGAGGCACCAGAAGTGATGGGGCTTGGAAGTAGCCTCTGGGTTACCCCAAACCGCAATGATGTCGAAGATCACAATCTGAGAGGTAAAATAGTAGCTCATCGGAGTAGGCTATCGCCCGGGGAAGAGCTCCGATACCTAACTTAGTATTCTGAGAGAGAAATCTTATGTAATTAACTCCAAAAACACTGTCCTTGTCCATAGACTGATTATAATTTGATTATATATTAAGATGAAGTCAGTTACTTCTTTGATTAGGGCTCTTCTATTATGTGACAGTATACAATTAGGATAATTGTGTGATCAAACCATATCCCGCCAATTACTCCTAGAATCGTGGAGTTTCCATCGGTTTTGATATCTTGAAATTCATTTCTCTATTCAAGAGCTACGAACTCGCTAATCGATGTTGAGACCAACTTCGAAACCGGCCCGTAGACGTCGAATGTCTAGACTATCTCTTTTGGGAGGTAGCACCGAGTGATCGTAGGCTTATGATTGATGTTAGGAGAAGTGCCACTTGGTCGCGGCATGAAAGGTGTTTGTGTTGGTTAAGCCCTAAGAACATAAGATGATTTTACTTAGTTGGCATAACTTTGTATCATGATGCTATTTCTATCATTATATAATTTACTTTTATATCTGTGTTTCATTAAATAAATTATGTAATGTTCTTTGAATAGTTTATTTCTATTCTTAAAACATCCTAGTCAAGTGTCATTAAGATTAGGATATCAATTACAAGTTGAGACTAGTATTTGCTGATTGATGACAGCCGTCTTGGGTACAAGATATCAAATCATCACATAGGTACACATAGAGTATCGTGTACTGGATTGACCCATCATAAAATCACTTCATGGATTGTTATATGAGTGTCATGAGTGATTTGGTTGTGATAATTATGTCTCATCTTTTGACTTGAGGTCATTCGAGATTAATGTATGAAAGATTACATACTTTGATATTTTCAAACGTCAGTCTTAACTGAATGGACAATAAAGGCATGTATTGAGTATGGCCTCATTTGTGTTGTGGAATGTTGAATGATCAAGATAGGATTTGTCCCTCTTATATAACAAGAGAGTGATGTCAAGCATTCTTGGTTGAGTGAGATTATGAAATGCATGGCCATGCTCAAATAAGTAGATATGAGATACTTATTCAGTTTAATTAATCTACTCGGGGCTGAGAATCGAGATATTGAACTTTATGAGTATGACACGTTCTATGACTCGTGTTCAATTATGACTTCTTGGACAAAGAGAGTAAGACATGTTATTTTTATCATGGATGGTTTTGTCTTGTCACTGACATTCTCGTTAATTAGATAACAATAATATGTTGTTAGACACCGCTTATTGTACGTGACATTAAATATCATTTCTGCTAAATGTCAATTTTACAAGGATTTATTGTGTCACACAGTCAGAACGTATAGCTTAATGGGTAGAATCTCATTTGGGACCTAAACGTAATTAGCTAAAGTTGTTTAGGCTAATTCATGAATAGGAATTAACTAAAATATCATTAAGAGTTAATTATGTGACTGAATTGTATTTTTCTAGGTTCGTTGAACCTGGACAAATTTTTCTTAGTCACACTCTAATAGGCCTCTCATTTTGAATTCAAATTAGAATTTGAAAAATGAGATTGATTTATCTTGAAGACTTCTTATCATGAAGTCTTCTAGGGTTTTTCAAGAGGACGTCTCTATCTTTCTGTAGAGTTCTCTTTTTCTGTCAGAGTATCTGCGTCAAAAAAAAAAAAACGAGAGTTTAGAGAAACTGAAAAATGAGAAAAACAATATTCACGATTGAATCTAGCAGTTCAATCGTGTTTACCCTGTTGTTGTGTTTGTGAGACGTACACTGGAAGCAAACATTTGTGTGACGAAGTAGAGGCAAAGGTCGAAGACTTTTGCTGGTGGTTGTAAACAAATTCAGACGTTCATCTTCTATCTAAAAAATTGAAAAAAGGTAATGTCTGTACCCTCTCTAGACTCCCTCCGATCGATGCCTGGAGGATGCCTGGAGGAGGTTTGTTTGTGGCCTTCCCTTCAGTTTGAGATGGATTTGAGCTTAGTAGGTTAAAAGTCGTGGCCTTTTAAGACCTCTCATGACCTCATTTTGGAGGTAAGTGACCTGGGAGGTCGGTGGTAGAAAGTCGCTGCTCACCTTTCATTGTTGACCTCGTAAGTCTGACTTTTTCTGGTATTGAGGGTTGGGGTCTTGAGCCCATTTGGGTTGACTTTGTCTAGGTCATGGTCATTTAAGTTGACTTGTCCGTGTCATGCTCATTTCCCCCATATTACCCCCCTTTAGGCCCAACGAGCTCAAAGGTCGTGGCACCTAAATTGCCATCTTTAAGTCGTGACCTGTAACGGGTCACGCCATTTTCTTGGTAAAGGCTAGTTTTCGGAGGAAACATGCGTTGCCAGTTTTGGATGTTGCCTCTAAAAAGCCAAGGCCATAAACAGACCTCCTCTAGGCATCGATCGAAGGGAGTTTAGAGAGGGTACTGACATTACCTTTTTCGATTCTCAGACAGAAGATGAACATGGGAATCTCTTGTTTGCAATCACGAGCAAAAATCTCCAACCTTTGCCTCTATTTCATCACACAAACGTCCGCTTCCAATGTACATCTCATGAACCAGGCAACGGGAATAAACACGATTGAATTGCTAGATTCAATCATGAATATGGTTTTTCTCTTTTTTTTGTTTCTCGGAATTCTCAATTTCTTTTTCTACGCAAAAGCTCTGACGAAAAATAATAATCTGTCTTTCAGAAGGAAAAAAAAAAAAAGAATAACTCTTGAAGACTTCGTGAAGAAATGTTTAGGATAATTCTATCGTAACTATCGATAGGATTCAAAATCCAAACTGAGTGGCTTAATAGAAATCCTGTGAAAACAAAATTATCCAGATTCAACGAACCTGGATAATTACAATTTAACACATAATTAAATTTTAATTATATTTTAGATTTATTCCTATTCGTAAATTAGCTTAAACAACTTCTGCTAATTACTTTTAGGTCCCAAACAAGTTATTACCCATTAAACAATATGTTCTGAATGTGTGACCCAAAAGGTCCTCGGAAAACCGGTGCAAAATGAGTGTGGCATGGAGATGGCATGAGCAAGCATCAGATGGCACAAAATAGCACCATCTGACGCTCTGCAGTGAACCAGCCGTCCCCGGATAGTAGCACCTGATGGCCATTGGAATTTCCTGTAGCTATCCAACGCTGTATTTGATGTCGGTCGCAAATTGATTAGGCACCGAATAGCCTTTCCCCCATGTTTTACCTCAATGCGATCTTGACTCTTCTTGGATGATTCCACTTGTTTTTAATGACTTTTCTTTATGTTTTAATCTATTTTAGAGGGTTAATCAAGTCCTTAATCCTTCTTAGGTCTTCTTAGAGTTTAAGCTATAAATAGCTCTCCATTTGTAATTTGTGAACCAACTTATTCTACAAACACATTTCAAACACATACCAAGAATACTGCAATACTCCCACTGAACTTCTTGTAGGCACAAGGTTCTTCTTCAATTTTAAGGAAGCCAAATTCCTTGACTGCATCATCAAAATGAAGATTCTAATTATGAGATGTTTACTTTAATCCAAAAATGGATTGTCGTAGCTTGCTCGAGCATTATCCGGATCGACAAAAGCATCAGGTTGTGTCATAAACACATCCTCGAGAAGCTTCTCATTCAGAAAAGCAGTCTTGACGTCCATTTGCTAGATTTCATAATCATAATATGCTGCTATAGCAAGTAAGATCCTGATGGATTTGATCACAGCTACAAGTGAAAAAGTTTTGTCATAGTCAATACCATGAACTTGTTTGAAACCTTTGGCGACTACTCGCCCTTTGTAAGTATGAACTTTACCATCCATGTCGGTTTTCTTCTTGAAAACCCATTTGCACCCAATGGGTTTTACCCCTTCAGCTGTTGATCAACCAATGTCCACATATGGTTTGTACGCGTGGATTCCATTTTAGATCTCATGGCTTGAAGCCATTTCTTAGATTCTGGGCTAATCATAGCTTCTTGGTTGGTTGTAGGCTCATCTTAATCTATGAGCAACTCATCTCCATTTTAGATATCAAAAACTCATATCTCTATGGCTGACAATGTGTCCTAAGTGACCTACCCAAGTCCTTGATCAACCATAGGTGTGGTGTCTGCTCAATTTCCATCTCTATATCAGTTGTATCTCTTTGTAGTTCTTGAACTTCTTCAAGTTCTACTTTTCTCCCACTTGCAATTCTGGAGACAAACTCTCTTTGCAAAAAAAAGCTCGTACGAGCTACGAACACCTTTTGCAGAGTGGGATTATAAAAGTAATCTCCTTTAGTTAATTTAGGATAACCTACAAAAAACATTTGTCAAATTTGGGCTCAAGTTTATCAGAAACATGAAGTTTAACAAAAACTTCACAGCCCCAAATCTTCATAATAGACATTTTGGGACGTTTCCAGTCCATAATTGATATGGTGTCTTTTGATTGAATTAGATGGAACATGATTTAGTGTAGATGCAGCTATTTCTAAAGCATGTCCCGAAAAATCAATTGGAAGGTTTGCATGACTCATCATTGATCGAACCATATCTAATAAAGTTCAATTTCTCTTTTCAGATACGCCATTCCATTGTGGTGTGGCTAGAGGAGTGAGTTGTTGAACTATTCCATACTCTTTTAAATAGTCATGAAATTCTTGGCTTAAGTTTTCACCACCTTAATTTGAACGAAGTATTTTAGTACGTTTTAAAGTTGGTTTTGTACTTCATTCTTGAATTCTTTGAACTTTTCAAAGGATTTTGATTCTTTGTACTTTTCAAAAGATTCTTTAAATTGCTCCCAAGATCAAGGAGTTCCTCTTGAACAAGAGATCATGCCATTTATGTCTTTGTGAGAGCTATGAGCTCACTAACCAACCTTCAGACGAACTTCGAGACCTCCCCATGGATGTTGAAGATCTCGCACATCTCTTCTGGTGAGGTCGTGCCAAGTGATCCTTACCTCCTTAGAGTGGCTAGGAGTCGTGCACCGGTGGTCATGGCATGGAAGATTTATGATTCGAATCAGAGCTTGCTCGGTCATAGTCGGGGTCTAGCAAGACCTCAGCTCGAGCTCATTTAGGAGGTTGATGACCTAGGAGGCCGGTGGTAGCTGGCCGCTTGCCCACGTGTCTTCGTTGCTTTGTGAGTCTAACTTTCAGGTATTGAAGGCATAGGGTCCTCTGGCCCATTTGAGTTGACTAGTTCGGGTCCTGCCCATTTCTCCGATCATTACTCCCTTTAAATACTGTGAGCTTATATCATTGGTGCCTAAATTACCATCTTCAAGTCATTCGTCCTACTGGGTCTATTGATTCCTTGTAGCAACTAACTTCAAGGGTAATTTTCCATTCGCATCTCTAGTTGAGAGCTAGAAGTTGGCTTATAATTTCTCGGCTTCTAACTGAGTTGTGCACATCTGGTCACAACATGGAAGGTACATGAGGACGGTTGGGACTCACAAGGTCATAGGTCTTGGTCTAGTGAGGCCTATGTTATGCTCATCTGGAGGTCGGTGATCCATGACTCGTGAGGTTGGTGGTAGAAAGTCTTTGCCCATTCGTACCTCGGAACTCACCAGTGTGACCTTCGGGTATTGCAAGCTACAGTATACAAGTCACAAGTCTGACCTTCAGTCGTTAAGATTCACCATCTTGAATTCAGGGACCCTTCCTTTAGGTATTAGAAGTTACCATCTTCAGGCCGCCGCGGGTCTGACTTTCAGGTATTAGAAACTACCATCTCCAAGTCTTTGATTTGACTTTCATGTATTCAATAGTTACCATCTCTAAGCCGTGATCTTTTGAAAGTTTGAACAGCTTTCTCCAAACTATTCGTGAGGCTAGCTTTCAGGTGTTTTAGGACTTACCATCTTGAGGCCATGGCTCCTGGTAAAATTGTGTTGTTTTCTTGCTACAGCAATTTTTCTGAGAGGGCACATTCCTTGGCTTTTGGAAAGCTTTGGCAGGAAATCTTTGTTGGAGAATTGCCCCGTTTCAAGTTTGGTAGCTCTGACCCACTTTCTTTCTGAAGAAGTGTTGTGCCTTTAGTCTTTCTAATGTGAGAGCAAGTTGGGGCGGGTTTTGTTCTTGAACCGTCAGCCCGCTCCGAATTTAGGGAAATTTAACCTGATTCATAGGATCCAGGGTTCCCTTTATTTGATTCAAATACAGATTACCCCAAATCTTCGTGATTTGCACAAACTTTCTTTCATCTTGTTAGAATTCCCAGAGTTCTTGCCTATTGCTTCTTCAACTCGAATACTTTGCTATTCCAAGATGTTCACCTTTTCCTTTTAGACTTCATCGAGTGAGTTTTCCTCATCTTTCTTTTCTAAAAAAATTATATTTTCTTTACCATTTCAGTATGTCAACTGTGTCTAGCAGTCCTTCCCCTTGAACCGAGGGGTCCAGGTGTTCTTTTTCCTCCATTGATCTAGAGAACAGAGTTTTTTATTTTCCCTCGGTATCGCCTAATGCTTCGTTAGTGAAAACCGAGACCTTTGAGCTTTCTGAAACTGAGGCTCATTCCATGGCTTCCACCTTGAGCCCTAGCCTGATCTTTCAACTTTGTGGAGAGTTGGGCCTAAGTAAGGATGTAATTGTTGCTGCCGAGAGGCATGAGCCACCTATAGTAGGCGCGAAGGACATATAGTCCTCTATAGTGCCAACCTCAGGGGAGGTATCTTTCTCCCTTGCATTCATCCTCTGTTCTTTGATATTGCTTACTTTTAGCACTTTTCCTTGGCCTAACTCGTTCCCAATTCCTTTTGAACGGTTCCTGCCTTTGTGGCCACCTACCATCTTTACAGAGTTTCAGTTGCTTTGGAACTCTTTAGGTGTTTCCACAAATTGGGAGTTTCTTTTTGGCTATGGGCATTGTGGGGCATCTTCAATTCAATCTTCGACACAAACTAGTTGGTCCCTTTCAGTTCTCTACCGGGGAGTGGAAACCCCTGTTCTTCTTTGTTCGCCTCCATCGTCATTCTCTCCGATTTGAAGCTTATCTAGATCGGAACCTTAGTCACACATTTTTCAATGAGCTTCCTCATTTATCAGCTGACCAGGCGGAACATAGGGACTTTTTTTATACTTGGTTGACTCTGGCGGACCTAAGATAGGATGCTCCGACCCAATCTAGCCTGAGGCTTTCCTCCGCTCTGTCGGGTTAGGATGATCGATAGAGCCCGACTTCCCTCACTCAGGAAGTCTTTGGAGATATCTTCTCTTGGTAGGTAGAGGCTTTTTGTTTTCATAGAATTCTTATGTTTCCTGACTTAGTTTTGACAGCTTTCCTCTTCTCCTTGTTTCTGCGGCAAAGAAGACACCTTAATGGCTTAATGCTTCCAGTTCTTCTGGAGCCACCGGGTGAAGAGGTCGAGGCTCTACTAATTCTGCCCCTGCTAGAACTCCGGTTGTCAAAATTCCCATTCCATTGGGCTGGGGAAAGGCTGTAGTGGCTGAGAGACCTTGAGGGGCCTCTAAACGAACTTCGACCGTGGTTTGAATGAAACCTTCTGACAGGTCCATCAAAATTTTGACCTCATCTTCTTCGCCTTCTCCCTTGGGCCCAAAGAAAATCACTTCAGGCTCTTTTGGAAAGTGGAAAATTTCGACAGCCCATGGTTCCAAACCTTCTTTCTTAGGTTGTACTGTGGAGGAGGTCGCGGGGACTCTGAAAAAGCTGGGAGACTCTGCTCTAGCTGCTCACATTGTTGAGGGGAGTGTGAGGTGAGTCCTTGACTTGGCCATGGAAGCATCTGACTCTTTATTCCAGTGGCCCCATTCTCAATCCATCCTGATGGAGTGTGTTCCGTTAGTTGACTGAGAGATGTGCCAGCATCTAACTGATGAGGAGGTTGGGAAATTTGGGGCTTCCTTTCTTTCTGGGGTAGGTTTCTTCTGATGACCTTGGTTTGTCTTTACTCTTTTTCAGCTTTTATGCACAAATTTATTCCTTTTCTCCCTTGCAAGGCCATGTTGTCCTGGGTGAGCTGTTGACGAGGCAAGTTGAGAGTGCCTCCAAGGACCGGGAGTTCTCCTCTCTAATTGAAAAGCTCCAAGGTGCTAAGGCCCACTTGGAGAAACAGGTCGTTAAGCTGTCCGCCTTTGCTGAATTGTCCAAGATTTTTCTCATTGCATGCCAAAAGGATGTTTCTGAAGCCAAAGCAGCTAGTGAGAATATTTCTAAAGTCTTGGACATGGTTGAGAAGAAAATATCTGATCAGGAGGAGCATAGTAAGGTGCTTGAAGCTAGGCTGGAGGAACTTCAAAGGATACGAGGAGGGCAACCTTATTATGGACAATTTGGAGGAGGTCCTTGCTTTTCAAGAGCATGTACTGTTTTTGCTTGGGCCCAATTGATATCCCAGTATACTGACGAGCTTAAGGGGCTCAATCCTGGGTTGAAGAACAACCCTGGGAGAAAGAGGACCAGGAGACGGTCTCTCCCGAAGAGGTGGTTGCAGTAGAGTCCTTGGAAGTCAGTGAGGCAGGGGAAGGACTTTCCAGGAAGGGGAAAGTGGTTGTGGAGGCTGTTACTAAGAGCCAAGAGGTTCTTGACATTACCAGCTGTTTCCATAACTGTTGAATGCTCTTTTGGGAAATTTACTTGACCTTTCCCAAATTTTTCCCATTCGTTCATAATTGTTCCTCGCTTGACCTTGCCATTGGCTTGATTGATAGGTACCTCAGCCATAGCTCCTCCCAGCAACTTTATTCCTGCCAGCACCCTAGCAGAACCCTTGGTGCCACGCCACGCCAGGAAAGTGGATTGAGCTTTTCTTGAAGACAGCTTTTAATACCTTCTACCTTGGCCTTTCTTTATTTTTATTTTATTTTTTTTAAGTATTGAATACTTCACAGGGGTTTGTTTGTGGCCTTTTGCTTTATTTTTTCTGCTTGTGGCTCTCTGTTCCCTTTGCCATTTTATACAATTACTTAGTATTTTCTACCTCTGCTTTGAGCAATGTTTCAAATATTCATACTTATAGCTTTTCAAAAATTGCATGCTTGCACAATTGAACTGCCTTTTCATTCAAGCAATTTATATTAACACAAGCGTAACGACTGCATAAACCGTAAAAGAACTTAGCTTTAATCTGTGGTGAGGTCGTTGGAGCCATCAATGAGGCCGTTGTTAAGTGTTTGGGGTCGTCATAGGCATTTTGTCTTCCTTCGAGATCAGCTAGCTTGTAGCTCCCTCTTGTGTGTGTTGGGATTTATGCCCTAAAAGGCTATCATTTTCTGAGAAAAAGTATAAAAGACTATAATCTAAATTAGTAATTTTTTACATATTAGCATAACATGCAATAATCTCCGATCTTCTATTTTCCTTTCCATTCACCCAAATAGATAGGCAATAAATTAGAAGATCTTATGCAAGTAGATCAAGAAGTATAGATCCATTCCGCAGGACAAGATCTCCTCGAATCATCATTCCAGGTATCGTTCTCGAACTCCAATGTGAGAAATTTTTAAATCCTGGGACTCCGGATTACTTTCCTCATGGATTCTCGGTTCCCTACAGTGTGGACTTCTTGGATTAGGTAGGGTCCTTCCCAACTTTCTTGCAGCTTGGTCAGTTGGCCTGGTTTGCCAACGATTGACCTTTTGAGGACAATTTCTCCAACTACGAAGTGCCTTTCTTTCACTCGCTTGATGAAAAAAATTTGTGACCAGCTTTTTGCAAGTTTAGCCTCCTTTAATTGCTGTGTTTTTGACCTCGTCAAGGAGGTCCAGCTCTGCCTTTCTCTTTCCCTCATTTAAGACTAAGTTATACTCGGTCGGTCTTAGAGACGGCATTCCAACCTCAACTGGCATTATCGCCTCTGCTCCAAAACATAAGCTGGATGGAGTTTCTCTAGTGGCTTTTCTTGGTGTGGTTCTGTACTCCCATAGTATGCTTGGGATTTCATTTGGCCAGTTTGTGTGGTGACCTTCTTTCTTGAGCATAGTGAGCCTCATCTTCGGTCCTTCTAGCATTTTTTAGTTTGTGACTTCTACTAGCCCGTTGGCTTGAGGGTAAGCCACGGAGGTCAATCTTTGCTCAATGTGAAGATTCTCGCAGAAGGTCTTGAATGGGTCACCAGTAAACTGTCGGCCATTATTTGAAATGATGGCTTGAGGGATCCCAAACCAGCATACAATGCTTCTCCACACAAATGATTGAACCTTTTGCGATGAGATCACCGTCATTGGCTCTACTTCAGCAGCAACTATGAGGAATTTGGCACCCCCCACTCCTTTTGAGAAGGGTCTGAGGATGTCAATTCCCCATATGTCAAATGGCACTAAGGCAATGATTGGCTGGTATTTCATGGGTGGATGATGTGATTTGTTCCCATGTAGCTGACAGCTTGTACATTTCTGCGTGGTTGTCTCAATGTTAGTGACCATTGTGGGCAAATAATACCCCGTCCGTAGGATTTTCTTGGCTATAAGGGAACCACATATGCCACTACGTACCTCGTCACATATTTTGCCTCCCCCAGACTTTAGCATTTGAGCAGTGGCTATGTGTATGACCTTCTATATACCTCGTCATCTCCTATTAGGACATAGCGAGGTGCCTATCTTCACACCTGGCGAGCTTCTTTCTGGTCCATAGGGAGGTCGCCGTGTTTTAGGAATCCGAAGATTGGGTATCTCTAGTCTGCTTGATCCTCTATAACTAGGCTTCTCCCTATGAGTAGCTCGACATTGGTCCCATCTACCCCCCTGGTAAACTTTGGATGGTGGGTCTGCTTATGAATTTTGCTCTCTTGGAATCTACACAATGAGGAAGTAGTCAAGTTTTAAAATTACGTCTCTTACCCTTTCGAGATACTTGACCATATTGTCTTCTCTTGCTTCGTATTCTCCAGAGACCTGGCTGGCCATAGCTTGTGAATTTGTTTTAATGTGCAGTTTCTGCACTTTGAGAGCTCTTATAAGCTTTAGACCTGCTAAGAGAGCTTCATATTCAAATTCATTGTTCGAGATTGGGAAGTTGTACTTCACAGAGTAAGGGATTCTCACTCTTTTAGGGCTGATCAGTACAATCCCCGCACCAGAATTCTCTTTTTCTGTGGACCCGTCCGTGAGCAGGGTCCATATATCATCTCCACAAGTACCCGTGTGCTCCAATGGAGCTCTGGTACATTCTTCTACAAAGTCTAAGAGAGCTTGGGCTTTGAAGGCCTTTCTTGGTTCAAGCAGGATTTGATATCCTGAGAGCTTAAGAGACCACTTTATTGTTCTGCTTGAAAGTTCGGGCTACGCCATAGCTTGTGTCAACTGTAAGTTGGTAAGGACCCTTACTAGGTAAGCTTCAAAATACAGCCTTAATTCCCTTAAAGTGATAATAATGAGTTACAGAAATTTCTCAATGTCCGTATATCTAGTTTCTGGACCTCGGAGCAAACGACTAACATAATAAATAGGAAATTGCTGACCTGACCTTTCTACTATTAATACCGAGCTCACTACCTTCTTAGTTGCGATCAGGTACATATAGATTTCTTCTCCTAGTCCACACACATTCTCCATGTCCCTTCCTTTTTGGGGACCACAATTGGATTGACTAGCCATTCTGGGTACACTACCTCTTTTAAGATTCCTGCATCGAGAAGAGCTTGGACTTCTCTTGAAATGACCTCATTGTGCACGGGTGTAAAATTTCTTTTCTTCTGTTTTACCGGTCTAATGACTAGCTTGAGCTCGACCTTGTGTTCTGCAATTGTTAGCTCAACTCCCTTGAGGTCGCTGGGTTGCCAGTCGAAGACCTTCAAATTTTCTTCAAGGGTGTCTACCAGTTTTCCCGTGACTTTTGGAGGTATGAGCTCTTCGATATCCCTTTCTTAGGGAATTTGGTGTTGATAAAAACTTTCTCCTCTTTTCTGGTTGCTTGAATTCTAAGGTGGTCCTCCTGTTTTGGGAGGTCAATGCACTCCTCTTGCTTGGGCTCAGGGGAGCTTCCCTTGTTGTCTTCTGTGAGGTAACATTCAGCAGCCATTTGCCTCTCCCCTTCGAGTGTAATCCAAGTGTTACCAAATTGTAATTGAGCAGGGAGATCTCTGCTCTCAGGTTCATGACCCCCCTTCAACCAAGTATGGCATTATAGGTTCCAGGGGCATCCACTAACATCCAGTCCATTGTTTCAATGACATCTCCATTGTCTGTTTTGACTATCGTGGGAACTCGGAGGATTCCATCGGCTTATGTTGTGCTGTCGTTGAAGCTGGTCAAAGCTGTGTCTGATTTTAACAGCGAGCTCTTGTCAATTAACATCTGATCATAGGCCTTCCGGTATAAAACATTGACAACACTCCCAGTGTCAACTAGGATTTTCCTTACTAGGAAGTCGTCGACCTGGAGCGACACTATTAGGGGTTCTGAATCTCCCCTTTGAGCTTATTTCAACCTTTTCTCATTGGCGTTTATCTCTCCAACCAGGGGTCTTTGGTTGGTTTGCCTGTGGTGGTGGATTTGCGAGTCCTTCTTTCTTTATGTAAAATTCCTGTAGATGGCCCTCCTTTATCAGTCTCTCAATCTCACATTTGAGGTTGAAGCAATCCTCCATGAGATGGCTGTGATCTTTATGGTAGTGGAAGAACTTTGCCGGATCTCTCTTGGCCATGGGACTCTTGAGAGGACTGGGCGGCTTGAGAAGGCCTTTCTACTCCATGACCATCATGACCTCGACCCATGATGTCTCGAGTGCAGTAACCACAAGGTCAGGTATGACCTTCATTCTTTTGTCCGAGGTTCCCCCCTTAGGGTGAAGCTCTTTCCTATCCCGCTTTTGTTTTTGAGGACTCCTCGGAAGTCCTTTGTTGCCTCTATCCGCTCCTTGATTGTTTTTACTGGCTCCTTGACCAATTTGAGGGCTACGTACCCCCTTGCAAACCTTGCTTCAATGTAGTGATGTAGATGGCATCATTTTTCTACTCAATATCCACTACTTCTTCGTTGAACCAACTGTAATAGCTCTGGGTGCTCTCACCAACCATTTTCTTGATGAGGAAAAGGTCGTTGATAACCTTTTCACACCTCGAGCTGCTTTGGTAGTTTTTCAGAAATAATTTTTTCAATTGTGCCCAGGTTGAGTTGCTCACCTTAGGAATTCCCTTGAACCACGATTGGTATGGTTGGGATGCTCGAACATCTCCATGTACAAGACATACTTATCAATATGTTGTTGAGGTTCTCCAATTCCATCATATTTTTTCTCCAACCGTGGAGCTTAGAAGCCTAAGGGCATCTTGGCTGCTCGGACGCTGTGGACAAATAGCGAAGGGTCGGTAATGTCCACAGTGCTTTATTGCTCCTGATTGGTTGAGGGAGCTGCTCTCCTTAATGGGTTAGGGGTTGTCCCTTAAGCGCTTTTGCCTGTCATTTCGATCAGGCTATGACAAGGAGCATCCTTTCCCCAAGAGGAGTTTGCAGCGAGCTCCCCTGCTCTTCAAGGACTGCACCTTGTTCTTGGCCCTTGGAGATGGCTGCTCGGTTGAGGCTATCTCTTACGTCGTACCCTTTTCCATTCACGAGTGATGCAGAGTTGGATGCTGATCAGGGTGATTCAGGTGCGGGGCAAGTTTCGGTTCCACAATCAGCTCCACGACCTTCAAAACCTTTGAAGAAGAGGACGTGAGCTGTCTGAAACACCGAATTGATGCTGGGCACGATTCTTGAGGCAACTGAAACGAGCATGGATTGGGCTCAAATCTGACTGGGTGACCCGGAACGGCCCAACATTTTGGCCATCTGGAGTCGTTTCGATGAGGTTTTGGGCAATTTTCTATTTTTAAGTGGCATTGTCATAATTTTACAATTTTTTAGTAACAGTTTCGTAATTTACTGTGTTTCTAGGGGTTTTTTTTGCAATTTCTTTATTTTTCGTTTCCGATTAGGGTTAGGCTTTGTTTTTGGCTTCAAGAATTGTTTCGGCCAGTTGTTTTTCGACAATTTTGATGAATTAAAGTTGCCTCTTTTTGGCTTTGCGATTTTCAACTACTCTGAAAATTTGTTTTTGCTTGATTTTAATTTTCGTCTTCTAAGAACTTGCATTGAAGTTTGATTAGAAGGAAAATTGGATCAGGTTCTTTTTTGTTTCTTGTTTCGCAAGTTTCTGAACAAGAACGAATCTTCATATTCTGTTTCCGACTGCGTCAATGAGGGTTTCTCTAAGGTTGATCACATGAAGGATTCTCGCTCTTTCTGACCTTTGTTCTGGCTGACCTACATCATTGCCCAATGGGTTGGTCCTTGCCTATGAAGGTTGAGGTTTGTTCGGCTGAGTGTGCCCGGTTTGGTTCCTGGGCAGTTGTGTATCCATTCGAGAAGGCTCCAGAGTACGCCCAGTAGAAACATAATCTCTCGTACTAGAGATCCTGTCTAGGGCCACCACCATTTTTCAATTAGACTTGCAGGCATGGACACTTGTTTTGGCTTTAAGAATTGTTTCGGCTTGTTGTTTTTCTACAGTTTTGATGAATTAAAGTTGAATCTTTTCGGCTTTGCGATTTTCGACTACTTTGAAAATTTGTTTTTGCTTGATTTTAATTTTCGACTTCGAACTACTTGAGTTGAAGTTTGATTAGAAGGAAAATTGGATCAGGTTCTTTTTCGTTTCTTGTTGTGCAAGTTTCTGAACAAGAACGAATCTTCAAATTCTGTTTCCGACTGCGTCAATGAGGGTTTCTCTGAGGTTGATCATAGGAAGGATTCTCTCTCTTTCTGACCTGCATCATTGCCCAAGGGGTTGGTCCTTGAATCTGAAAGTTGAGGCTTGTTCGGCTGAGTGTGCCCGGTTTGGCTCTTGGGCAGTTGTGTATCCCTTCGAGAAGGCTCCAGAGTACGCCCAGTGGAAACATAATCTCTCCTACCAGAGATCTTTTCTAGGGCCACCACCATTTTTCAATTAGATTTGCAGGCATGGACACTTGGGTTAATCTATATCTTTGTGGCCTGGGGAGCCTAGAATTGCTGGCATTTGCCATGAGGTCTGGGTGTCTCTGATGCCACCCTTTTTGTACCGGCCTTTGGTTGGCTGGGACACTCCGGCATGGGCCATGTTGTGCCGGTAGTTGCTGGCCCTATTGTGTCCTGGGCTCTGGATTACCATCATTAATGGCCTGCACTGGCGGCAGTATTTCAGGCATTATCTCTCCAGTGCGTAATTATGTTTTGGCTGGTGGCCTGCCACGACGTGGCGAGTGAACACTTGAAGGCTGTGACTAAGCCATCAGGATTGTTTTGTTTGTTTTTTTTTTTTTTTTGTGTATAGGAAAAAGGCTAGGGTTTTTTCTTCCAGTTTCCCACTGACGACGCCAAAAGTGATTGGGTCCAAAAGATGTTAGACCGAGTTAACCCTACAGATCCTAATGGAGCTACAATCGGTAGCCTGAGAAAATGAGGAAAAGAGGTCACCGGAGAAGGCTGCCTCCCAGGGAAGAGCTTCGATGGCTAAGTCAGTATTTTGGGAAAGTTTTTCGGTAAGATAGTACTCGAGAAAACAAGAAGACTCAGTTTTCTATCGTCTTCCCTCCTTGTCCTCTGACTGATTGTGTGTTTTTGTTTAAGTGGAGAAAGAGTTCGTTACCTCTTGGAATTAGGCTCCTTGTTACGTAACAGTAGGCAGTTAGGATAATTGTGGTATTCAATCAAATCCTGCCAATTTCTCCCAAGATCGTTGAGTTTCCCTGGAATGAGAGATCTTGCCATTGACGTCTCTGTGAGAGCTACGAGCTCACTAATCGACCTTCAGACCAACTTTGCGACCTCCCCGTGGATGTTGAAGATCTTCAACATCTCTTCTACTGAAGTCATGCTGAGTGGTCCTTGGCTCCTTAGAGAGGCTAGGAGTCGCATACCAGTGGTCGTGGCATAGAAGATTTATAATTCCAATCGAGCTTCCTAAGTCTTAGTCGGGATCTGGCAAGACCTCAGCTCGAGCTCATTTAGGAGGCCGATGACCTGGGAGGTTGGTGGTAGCTGGCCGCTTGCCCATGTGTCCTCGTTGACTCTGTGAGTCTAACTTCCAGGTATTGAAGGCATGGGGCCCTCTGGCCTATTTAAGTTGACTAGTCCTGGTCCTACCCATTTCTCCCATCAATTATAAATGAAAAACCAATCTTGTCCGAACAAGAAATAGAAATAATGTTTTAAGTAACTAATGTGATTCCTTGAAGGCTGAAGATTTGTTTTCACACAAACAAGAAACCAAATCAAGGTTAAAGAAAAGGACTCATCAAAGATTTGTTGAGGAGATTAGGAAGACCTTCGTAGGAGATTCCACAACAACCACCCTCTTGATTTGTAGAGTCTATTCAATATCTCACCCAAGTAATTGAAAGCCTAAGTTGAAGTGACTAAGAACCCTAGGTGGAAATTCTGAGAACACTCTCTAAGACCAAGTTTTGATCTTGTTTTTTTGGATTAATTCCCGAATGAAGCTTGTTAAGTTCCTATTACATATAATAGGGTATATATAGTGGGAGTAGAGAGAAACTTGATGAAGGCCCTAAATGAGTTTTACAGGAGGTCAACTACCGAAAACAATTGAAGGAAAACAAGTGGAATTCGAAAATAAGGTCACATTGGTGTGTAGATTTGAGCCTTCTATGATGTCGACATGGAGAGATGAGGGCCGGATGTGAGGGTCGGATGGCTTCTGGAATTTTTCTAGTGAGCATCCGATGCTCTCTTCAGGCACTGGATCTGATATGGTTAAGGGCTGGATGGTCTCTATTTTGGTCATTCGGCTCTCTTTTGTGCTATCTCCACGACTGCTTCATTTTGCTTTGTGCCATCATCATTCCATGCCTCCCTAGGCTTCCCAACTTCACATATAAGGTCTCCAATGCCCTTTCCTTCACTTGGAAACCTCCCATCATCATCCTCTAGGCCTTGAATCACCCACAAGTTATATTCTTTCCTTGTATATTCTTCTTCGAGTTTTGCCTCTTTGAAGATGACTTAAAGTCAAGTAATTCTTCTTAGTTTTGAATGAATGCCACCAATGACCTTTTCATCATTGATGCCCTTGCTCTTGTGATTGGTCCTAGAGGCATTGTTGGAGCTTAATCTACATCAGTAACAGAAGGCACAAAATAGCAATTATCTAATTCTAAAACAAGCCCAATAGGCAAAGTCAAAACATAAGTTCCTATAGCTAATGCAGCAACCCTTGCTCCATTTCCAACTCATAGGTCGACTTCTAATCTTGCCAATGATCTACTCCTTTTGAGCTCCTGCACATTCACTCAAATGTGAAATCCACATCCAGTATCTAATACCTATGATGCAGAAGCAGATAAATTGACTTCTATAGCAAAAATACCTATTGTAGAAGACTCATTAGCCTTGTCATTTACCTTCTTCTTCTTTACTTCTTGCAAGTAAATCTTGCAATTTCTTTTCCAATGTCCCGGCTCATGGCAATGGAAATAGTTTCCTTCCCTAGCCACCCCTCCTTTTGGCTTTAATGCAACAAAATTGTGCTTGGACTTTCCAATAGGCTTCTTGTCATTTTTCTTACCTTTACCCATTCCCTTGCCCTTACCCTTGAATTTCCTAACCATTAGGACATCCTTGGGTGTGGTGGAATTCTTAATATTTGACTCCACAATTCTTAACATGCTAAGTAACTGAGGCAGATTTTTCTCAATCTCATTGATGTTGTAGTTCACAACTACTTGGTTATAACTCTCAGGTAACGATTGCAGTATAACATCAGTGCCTAACTCTTGACCTAGAGGAAAACCCAATCTCTCTAGGTTCTTAATATACCAAATCATTTTGAGGACACGAGAACCAGCCCGAGAACCCCTTGCCATTTTGAGTTGAAATAAAGCTTTGGATACATCAAACCTCTCTTGCCTAGCTTGCTCTTGATAAAGCTGTTTTAGGTGCTCTATCATATCATAAGCACCCATTTCCTTATGTTGCTTCTAAAGCTTTGAGTTCATGGAGGCACGAATGAGGCAACCGACGTCAATATCGTCATCTTGATACTTCTTGTGAGCATCTTTTTCCGCCCGTGTGGCTGTGGAGGGATTTACTTCAGTAACAAGACCCTCAAGGACATAAGTCTTTTTTTCTCGTTTGAGGACTATCCTCACATTCCTGTACCAATCCAAGAAGTTCATCCCATTCTAGTTGTCCTTCCCAAGGACTAATCGCAATGATAGTGTATTATTATTTGTGTTATGTGCCATGGTAATCTACAATAAAATATGCAAAATATAAGTATCATGAAATGTAAAGACTTAAATGATACTCCCACTATTTTCTTCAAATTAATAACCCTCATTATTAATCCGGAAAGTTACACATTTAACTTTCTAGTGGATCAACATCCATATTTCACCTTACCCTAAGGTAGCTTCGGCTATCCCTCGAGATTTAGTTACAACGTCTTGCTAATTGCATTTCTATGCAACTTTTAGTTGAAACATGAACAACTATTGTTCTTAATGCCTCTAGATTACCCCAATCTAATTGAGGGAACCTAGTCAAGTCTACCCAATTTAAGACCCTTTAGATATCACTTTTATCCTATTGCATTTCACTAAGATAAACATGGCACCTTTGCTTTGGCAAATTTACACACATCGATCAAAGTTTTAATGAGTGACATTAATTGGTAGGCATTAGTCTTGACTTAATTTAATTTGAGGGATTCGACTAAGTTGTAAAAGATCTCACCAATTTAATGTAAGTGACCACTTGAATATTATTACTATTTAACATGATCTTATCTTAATGGCAGTAATAACATGCAAAATAAAAGCAAGATAAATGTGACATAGTTATAGCCGATCCTACTCAATTCTCCCAAGCCAAAATCGAAAAAGGTCAATCTAAGGGTAAAGAGCAACTACTCCTAATTGTAATGAAATTACCCGATACTATATTACAATAATATGGTAAAGAAACCTTGCATTACATACAAGGGGATTTAGATGAGAAGAAAATATACATCAGAATGATCATATTTAATAAAACCAAGGGCTATAACTATGCACCATGCTTAACTATGTGATAAAATGCATAAACGATTATCAAAGGTAACGAATTACACAGAAAATTGATTATAGCCCCGACAGTCCATGGAATGAACCTGCCCAACAATGAACGAAATCACATCAACTTTTGATGCAGGCGCTGTTCTAGAATGTTATTTCCATAACTATAGCGCCATTAGTTTCCGCTTTTGGGAATCTGGTACATCAACATGTCCAGAATATGACCATTCATACGATTTTGTAAATTGAAAAATTTAAAAAACACATTCAACACTACTAATCGACAATTTAATCATAATCACATTATAACTGATTCTGCCGGTAAAATGTTGTTTACACAGAAACTGAGTCTTACTCCGTAAACATATGGATAATCGAAATAAGTAAAGTTTATATATTATCATACAAAAAATAAAAATTAATAAAACTTCTGTATCAAATTACAGAAAATTGAAATTATCAGAATATCTATATCAACATACAGATAATCGAAAACTTACTGAAAATCAAATTTAATAGAAATTGAAAAAATACTAAAAATCGAATTTAACAGAAATTGAAAACATACTGAAAATCGAATTTAACAAAATTCAGATTTCATATAGGCTTGGCATGAAATCATAATTTCATATAGAACTTGTCTAGAGACTCCGAATCTAGCTCTGATACCAATTGAAGCTAAGGCATCAAATAGACCTTCTCTAGGCATTGATCGGAGGGAGTCTAGAGAGGATACTGACATTACCTTTTCTGATTCTCAGACAGAAGATAAAAGTCGGAATCTCTTGTTTGCAGCACCAGCAAGGATCTCCAACCTTTGCCTCTACTTCGTCACACGAATGTCTGCTTCCAATGTGCATCTCGAGAATAAAGCAATGAGGAATAAACAAGCAATTGAATTGCTAGATTCAATCGTGAATATGGTTTTCTCGTTTTGCTATTTCTCGGACCTCTCAGTTTTTTTCCATGAAGACGCTCTGATAGAAAAAGACTGATAAAAAAAAAAAAGAGGTGTTCAATCTGAAAAACCCTAAAAGACTTTGTGATAAGAAGTCTTTTGGATAAATCAATCTCGTTTTTGAATTCTGATTTGAATTCAAAATGGGAGGCCGATCAAAGTGTAATTGAGAAAAATTTGTTCAGGTTCAACTAACTTGAAAAAATATAATTCAGTGACATAATTAACTCTTAATTATATTTTAGGTTAATTCCTATTTGTGAATTAGCCTAAACAACTTTAGCTAATCATGTTTAGGTCCCAAACAAGACACTGCCCATTAAGCGATACCTTCTAAATGTGTGACCCAATAAGTCCTCGTAAAGTTGGCATTTGACATAAAAGATATTTAATGTCATGTACAATAAGCGGTGTCTAACAACACATTATTGGAATCTAATTAACGAGAATATTGGTGACAAGACAAAACCTTCCGTGAAAAAAGTAACATGTCTTAATCTCTTTGTCCAGAAAGCCATAATTGCACACAAGTCAAAGGAACCTGTCATACTCGTAAAGTTCAATATCTCAATTTTCAATCCCGAGTGGACTAACTAAACCGAGTAAGAAAAATATCTCATATCTACTTATTTGAGCATGGTCATGCATTTCATAATCTCACTCAACCAAGAATACTAGACATCACTCTCTTGTAGATGGAGATCAAGGAGCATACATGGCATGAGATAATTCATGGAAGATCTCATATGAAGATGCTTATGGAATAAAGGA
>JAOXNR010013367.1:0-17441 GCA_028571225.1 Parsonsia alboflavescens
AAATTACTTATTTAGATTATAGTATTTTACACTTTTTCTCAGAAAATGATAGCCTTTTTGGGCATAAATCCCAACAGTTATATAAGAATCAATTGGAGGAGACATGATCAAGTATGATCATAGTTGTTTAAAAGCCTATTAGAGGGAATTTGAGTCCAAAATGATAAATGGCCGGAAGGTATATAAGAATTGGTTGGAACAAACGTGATCAAGTATGTTCATAGTTGTTTAAAAGCCTTGTTAGAGGGACTCTGAGCAATAAATGATAAACGGACATGATCATGTTAGTACTTGTGCTAATCCACATTTTCCCATGTCTCCTCGCTTTAAGTTGTAAGACGTATGATAAATAGAAAATGCATCACTGATGAAATGCTTCACTGTATAACCCCTCAACGTCTTTATGGCTTTCTTGGAAATATTCTATTTCATACATTTTCTATAACAATCGGTTGGAATGAACATGATCAAGTATGATCATACTTATGTTATTCAACATTTTCCCACAGGCTAATCGACATGTCTTCTCTCCTTATAACTAAGTTGTAAGACACATGATAAATAGCTAATGCCTCACTTTATGTCTCCTCAACATCCTTATAGTTTTCTTGGAAATCTTCTATTTCATATGGTTTCTTAAATTAGTAGAAAAGCATATAAGAATCGATTGGAACGGACAAGATCAAATATGTTCATACTTGTGTTAATCCACATTTTCCCACAGGCTAATACATATTTTCTCATGTCTCCTCGCTTTATAGCTAAATTGAAAGACACATGATAAATAGAAAATGCCTCACTATATAGATCCTCAATGTCCTTATGGCTTTCTCGGAAATCTTTTGTCTCATATGTTTTCTTAAATTAGCCGAAAAGTATATAAGAATTGGCTTCAATGAACATGATCAAGTCTGTTCATATTTGTTTAAAAGATCTATTAGAGGGACTCTGAATCCTAAATGATGTGTTAATCCACATTTTCCCATCTCCCCACTGGCTAATCCACATTTTCCATGTCTCCTCGCTTTATAGCTAAGTTATAAGACACATGATAAATAGCAAATGCCTCACTGTATAGCTCCTCAATGTCCTTAAAGCTTTCTTGGAAATCCTCTATTTCATACATTTTCTTAAAGTACTAGAAAGGTATATAGGAATCAGTTGGAACACACATAATCAAATGTTCATATTTGTTAAAAGCCGTGGTAGAGGAACCCTGGGTCCTAAATGATGACTGAATAAGATTAGAGATAGAATACAATCAAGGGAAAAAGGTTTTTTTATAAAGTAAATCAATTATACATATATTTAATGTATATCACAAAAATATTTAACTTGAATATTTATTTACAAAAATTATCATATTACATGCATCAGCGAAAAGATATAAGTCAGTACTATATTACAGTGTTAAAAGAAATTCATAAGTTTCTAAATCATACACAATCTTTACCTAAATAAATATCTCCTGAAAGATTTAATAAATAAACATAAATAATACTATAAAACTAGTTCATAGCTAAAATAAACACTTGTCACGTGTTTCCTGTAGAAACTATATTATGACTTCCTTATAGCTTTCTTGGAAATCTTTTGATTCATGCATTTTTTTCAAATTATCCTAAAATTATATAAAAATCATCCGGAAAAGACTTGATTAATTATGTACATACTTGTTTAAAAGCATACTTGTTTAAAAGCCCTGTTAAAAGGACTTTCAGTCTTAAATGATGATCGAATAAGATCTAGAGATAGAATACAATTAAAACACTGGACATGATCACAATCAGGTATATTTATACTCATTCAAAAACCCTATTAGAGAAACTCTAAGTTTCAAATGATGACCGAATGATCTTAAAGGTATAATACCACTAAGGAGGTTCTTTTATATGGTATAGAGAGTTGAGATAGTAAATATATTACTTGACTTTTGCCAAAAAGTATCTTAGAATGGGCTCAAACAGTCATGACTATACCTGTCAAAAAGGGCTAGGGCCCATGGGCCAGGTCATGGCAATGTAATATATGGGCTGCGCTAGGTAAATGAAAGCCCTTACGATACTGGGCCTAGCGAGGCAAAGCCCTTCAAATTAGGGCTAGGCTGGGTTTAGCCTGGTCAAGCCCAAGGGCTTTTTTAGTTATTATTAATTTACCAGTGGTTTTTTTCACTTACTAGTTACCACCTCAGAGCTCACACACCCGGTTTTTTTCCCTCACATATGAAATCTCCACCTCATAGCTAAACCTGTAAAGAGAGTACCAAACCACACAAGCCGCCACCCTCTACTCTTCCACTGTTTTTCATCGTAGTCAGCACCTCTGTTGCTACTGAAGTCATCGGTTGCTGCTGCTACTGAAGTCGTTGGTGCAGCTTGGACTGCAAGTCATTGCTACCGCTGCAATACCTCTGCAATTCTTACAACTCACCTTCAATGGTTTATTCTAGATGTCTGACTCACCACCTTAGTGACCTACCTCACACACATGGTTTTTTTCCCCTCAATCCACTCCTCATAGACTTGCATCGCAATCGCAGATTCTCAACGGCCCCGGTGATGCAAACAGACTCACACAGTCACACTCACACAGACACTGGACACATGTTTTTTTCTTCCACTTAAAGTCTACAGGCGAAGCAGACAAACTCACACAAACAGTCACACTCTCTTGTAGCCGCTTCATTCCTCTCTTAATCAAGTGGTATTTCGAAGGCGGAGCAATTATGCATGAGTTGAGCCTGAGCCTAAAATTTCTCAAATCTTCCAATTTGTTTGCTTTATTTCAGTGGTTGTGTTGTGCTTTTGTACTTTGAAGAGGACCCTGTGGTTTAATTTATGGAATGGTATAAGACACTGACAGTAAGCCTATATCTTTGTCTTCTTTCACTGGGATTGTGGGGGCCCTTGGGCTTTTAAGGACTGGGTTGGGCTTCAATATTCTTGACCCTTCAAAACTAGGCTTAGGAACAACCCAGCCTTAATCTTCTAGGGCTTAGTTGGGCTTGGGCTGGGCTGGCCCTTTTTAACAGGTGTAGTCATGACGAAGTATATTTTTACTTTGTTTGAAAGCCTTGTTAAAAGAAACATAAATCCCAAATGATGGCCAAATAAGATCAAAGATAAAATACAACTAAAGGAAAAATGTTCTTTTATAAGTTGTAATTAGCTAACATAGTTGGGAATTATAAAATTCATATTTCACAATTAAATTTATTGAGGATAAAAATTCTTTTATAAGTTGTAATCAGTTAACATAGTTGGGAATTATAAAATTAATATTTTAACAATTAAATTTATTTTATATTTGAAGTTGGCTGACATGGTGGAAAATCGTATTTATGATGAGAATATGTGTTATTTTTAAAGAAATCAACTTGGTTGTTATTATTATTCAAAAGTTTTTTCAACACAAAAATAACGAAATTTTAAAGTTCATATGGTAATATTCTTTATGAAATTTCAATGAATTTGTTCCATGTATTTGAATTTGGAAATTAAAACGTTTATAGAAAACTCAAACTATGACATTTTGTTTGTATGACACTGAATATGCTATAGTAACGTATTGTATAACATGTAACTAAAAAGATTTTTAGAACATTTCGAGAACAAAAAAATAAATATTCTTTTCTCTCAACATCAAATTTTCTCCAGAATAGTAGAAATTCTCAACTATTTGTCATTCACTTATTTTCATCTTATTTTACTCTTTGAAGTTTCCTCTTTATTCATATTTCAAAAATGGAAAATAATAAATGTTTTTATAATAACAATATTTAGTAAAAAGGTAGAAAATATATTTAATAAAATTCTTCACTCATTACTAATTGTTGTTTTAAAATTTAATTGCATTGTAGCATAAAAAAAAAGAAAAAAAAAACAATAACCAGTCAATACTAAAATTCATTGTCATAAACATTTCTTCATCCTTACAATTTCAATGACCAACCTTTGTTTAATAATCATCCAAAAGATACTTAAGAAAAATAAAAAAAAGATATAACAACTTGGAAGGTTAAGCTTGCTCAGGCCCATCTGCAAAAGACTCCCCCACATCTGAGGTCACTGGCTCCTTTGATGAGGTTGCGAAGGTTTCATTTACATCCACAATACCGGCATCATTCTCCACACTTAAAGTGACTGTGAAGGTTTGATCTATTTCTGCAGTATCAGTAGCATTCTCCGCAGGTAGAATGACTGCAGAAGGTTGATTTATCTCTACAATACCCACATTGTTGTGATTTCTTTGAAATGGGTTTCATTAAAAACACACCAACTTGAAGAATTTTTTCCAAGACTCACTTAGAGATTCAAGTTAGTACAATGATTTATGATATTTATCAATCATCAAGCATTGTCTTGATGTTGGGACAAATCAACACCTAACCAAAGTGATGGAAAGCCCTAGAGTAATTAAACCGAGAACCCTAAGAGAGTTAAAGGAAGAACATTCAGAAAGAACAAGTTTGATCCAAAATTATTCTTGATTTCAATTTGTAGGTTGGTTGTTCTTCCCAATACAAATTGAAGACTATTTAGTCTTGATGATAAGAAGACCTAATAATAGTTAAAGGACATTAGAGCCCATAATAAACAAGTCAAATGACTAAAAGGAACTAAGAAAAGTCAAGAAAAAGCTTGAAAACATCGCATTTGGTGAATAGGGATAGTGGCTGTCCGGGGCGCCTACCCAGCACCTGATGGGCTCGGTCCCACTCCGGATAGTACTATAGCGCCTCGCCCTGCTACTGATGCGTCAAGCTTTGCTATGCCATCTGGTGCAATCTTGAGTCTTCTTGGAGAAAAACTCATTTTCACAGCCCCAAATTCATTTCTAAGCTTTCCAACATCCTTTCCAAGGCTCCCAAGGGCTTGTTCTTCATTGGAACACTTCCCAACTTCATCTTCAAAGCCTTGAATCATCCATAAGTTGAAATCCTTCTTTGGTAACTCTTCATCAAGTTGAATCTCCTTGAAGATGGCTTCAAAATCAAGCAAATATGCTCTTCCATCCTTGTATTTGAAATACAAGTCTTTGTAATCAATCTTCAAGTGACCATTTGGATCGTTCTTAGTAAAGGCTTGACTTGAAAGGTTCCCTAGGCTCCCTTTACTTCAAATGAAGGTCTTTATAAGCAAATCTTCTCCTATGAATCTTCCCTTCATTGAACTCCCGAATGAATGTAAGATATTCAAGAACTCAGAATCAACAATGAGTATGTAGACTAGACCCCAAAGATATAAATTGTTACCAAGAAGTATAACATCAAAGATCCACAATACTCAATCATCTAAAGCAAACTTTGAAATTCCATTCATGTGTGTCCCAAAGATATACTTCGAAAAGAAGTTCAAGTAATTCCATTCACAAGAATATATCTCCAAGTTGTTTCTATGAAACAAAATAGCCAACAAGTCATATATAGAATTCATAGGCATAAGCAAAGAATTTTCTCCGATCAAAGAATTAATATGCTCATAGAATTCACCATATATAACTTGTCAGACACATTAGGCATATAACCACAAGCATGCCCATCCACAAATGATTCCCTAACGAGCTTAAGATCTAGCATTTCATTCACAAAGCTCTTAGACATATACAACTTACTTCCACATGCATAAATCTCATTTCTAGAATCACATTCAATAACATATCTATCATCATTTTCTTGCACACATGACTCCTTAACAACTTCAAAATCCATAAAAGCTATCACAAGACTCGAAGAAGTACAGGACATATTTTCTCTAAACAAGGAATCATTATGCTCAAAGATTTGAACAATGGCATCTTGCTTATGAACATTATAAGCATTTCTACAATCATACTTAATCATAGAAAACATATTTTCATGCTCAAAGTTAAAAAATTTATCACCAATTGTAGAGATAAGAGGGTAACACTTTAACATCTCACTCATTAGCATGTTGTTCTTGCCGTCATTCAACTTGATTAGGCCTTCAAAACCTTGCATCCTAGACAAGGAAACACTAGAAAAAGAATTATCAATGTTAGAAGTAGGAATAAAAAAATCTTTAAACCTCTCCAAATCACTCTCATCCTCTCCTTTTTGTGCAAATAAGGTCTCTTTTTCTTCTCTCATCTCCTTTCTTTCTATTTCACCCTTTTCTTTTCTCTCAATCTCATATTTTTTTCTCAAACTCACTCTCATTTGTCCACTCAACTTTGTTATCATTTTCTATTTCTTTCTTTACTTCACATGAGATCTCTTGAACTTGCTTATTTCACATAATTTCTTGAAGACCCATTTCTCCTTTAACTTCATTGGTAATTGAGGTGTCTTCATTTTTAGGCTCCAAGGTCTCCCATGTTGGATGTTTTGTGGTCATCTTCATTGCACTTAGTTGATGAAGAAGTGACATGACTTGAGCTTTCATAAAACCTTCCATTTGATGACTTCCTTTTCTCCAAGCTTCTTTCAACTTGGATGGCCATTTGTACCATTTCCTCGAAATCAACAAAAAGGTGGCTCTATTCTTTCTTTAATCTCCATTCTCAACCCTTTGAGAAATATAGCCATTGCAGCTTCTCTATTATTTTTAATGTTAGTTCCCTTCATGGCTAACTCCATTAGTTTCATAGTCCCCAATACTCTTGGAACCTTGAGTAGTAGATATGAACCTATCCCTCCTTGGCCTTTCATCAATATCATAGCCATAATAGTCATCATCATCATACTTCATATGCTCATGTCTCCTTTTAGATGGATTCACTTGATAATTTCTTCTATCAACTACTCTATGTGATGTATACTCCTTAGAAAAACTAGGTAGAGATTCTCCTCCTTTTCTCCTTTTTAGCACATGATCTCTAAAAGGATTTGATTGGTGTTCATCTGCCCTTCTTTCAAAGTTCTCAACCCTTGTATTCATTCATCTCAACTTCATGGTTATCTCATCCATTTTCTCCAGAAAAGTAGTCAAACAAGTGTCCATATCATTCCTTACAATATGTGATGCTTGAGATGATAAAGATGCTCCTCTAGTCATGATTTACCAACAAAAAAAAAGGGGGGGGGGGATATTGAACCTCACTTGTCACTCGTGTATCACACCTTTCCATTGGCTCTTTCTCACTCTATTGAACTCACCCTCCTTAAGCCTTTTTCTACTCTAGCTCTCTTTCAAGTTCTTAACCAACTCAATTAAGCAGTGCAAACACTTCAAGAAAAGATGCCAAGTAATCCATATAACTCAATTCAATTAGTCAACAAATGAGCAACAATCAAGAACGAAAGAGATAGAGTTTCAAAGATTAGGTCAATGTAATATGAAAACAATTGATCAAATTCTTGAAGTTCAAGGAAAATTTCAAAGGGGCATTCTATCGAACACCTAGAGGGTAATGAAAATGTGATCCAATTTGTCAATGAATTCAACAAACCCAATTAACTTGATTTCGAATTTGATAGATAATAGGCAATTCAATCACAATAGAACTTCAATTCAAGTTCAACCCAATCAATTTCAATAGGATTCAACAAGAAATATTACAATAGCATTCAACTTTGGCACTTTCTTTCTTACTCTTTGTGCAGGAATTTTTTTTTTCTTTTTTGCTATTCTCTTCTTTTTTTATTATTATTTTTTAAATATTTTTCAAGAACAATAACCCTTTTTTTTTTTTTTTTGCAGAGATACATGAACAAACTCAACAAATAAAATTTTATGGTCTTAGGCTTAATTCCAACAAACACAAAGGATCACAAGAAGATACTAGGATAAATGTAGAGGAAACAAATCACAAAAACAGATATATAAGATCATAGATTTCAAGAAATCAAAAATGACCTTAAACACTTGAACAAAGAAAGCAAATAAAGACAAGCAAACCTCAAGATGAAGAACCTAGGCTCTGATACCAAAAGATGATGTGATTTCTTTTAAATGGGTTTCATTAAAAACATACCAACTTGAAGAATTTTTCCCAAGACTCACCTAGAAGTTCGAGTTAGTACAATGACTTATGATATTTTTCAATTATCAACCATTGCCTTGATGTTGGTAGACAAATCAACACCCTCACCAAAGTGATGAAAAGCCCCAGAGTAGTTAAACCAAGAACCCTAAGAGAGTTAAAGGAAGAATACTAAAAAAGAACAAGTTTGATCCAAAATGGATTCTTGATTTCAAATGAAAGTTGTTTGTCGGTTTATTGTTCTTTCCAATACAATTGAAGACTATTTATAGTCTTGAAGATAAAAAGCAAAAATAATAGTTAAGGGACATTAGAGGGAACAATAAACAAGTCAAATGACTAAAAGGAAATAATAAAAGTTAAGAAAAAGTTTGAAAATATCGCATTTGGTGAACAGGCACAGTGGCTGTCCGGGGCGCTTGTCCCGCACTTGATGGGCTCGTTCCCATGGCAGATGATATTGTAGCGCCAGGCCCTGCTACTGTAGCACTGCGTTCTGCGGTGCCATCCGGTGCCATCTCTAGTCTTCTCCATGCCAAACTTGTTTCCGCCTCACCAAATTCATTTCTAAGTCTCCCAACATCATTTCCAAGGCTCCCACGGACTTGTTCTACATTGGAACACTTCCTAACTTCATCTTCAAAGCTTGAATCATTCATAAGTTGAAATCCTTCTTTGGTAACTCTTCTTCAAGTTCAATCTCCTTGAAGATGGCTTCAAAATCAAGAAGATCTTCTCTTCCATCCTTGTATTTGAAATACAAGTCTTTGTAATCAATCTTTAAGTCACCATTTGGATCGTTCTTAGCGAAGGCTTGACTTGAAAGCTTCCCTAGGCTCCTAAACTTCAAATGAGGTCTTTATAAACAAATCTTCTTTTATGAATCTTCCCTTCATTAAACTCCCCAATGAATGTCTTCCTTGATGATTCCACTGATGATATGATTGATCCTTGATCTCCATCACACATGATTCTCTACATTCAGAATAGCTGCAGAGATTTGATTTTCCTCTACAATGCTAGCATTATTCTTCGTATTCAAAGTAGTCTCTTAATCTTCATTCCTTTTATCAATAGCAAGCACTCTATCACCACCATCTTCTATTTCTTCGTTTTCATTTTCATCTTTAGAAACTTCTAAGAATGTACCAAAACCCCAATGGCTGCTCTGACTCTTCCTCCTCTTCCGAATCAGGTCTCGATGAGGGAAATCGTTTAAAAGCTCCTTGGAGGGAAATATCGTTTTTTTGAAGGATACTTCGACTGTACAAGTGGCCCACCTATAATTTCTTGCATGTCATTATAAAAAACAAAATCAGGATGTTTAGCATGAATAGTACTGGCACATAGCTGATAGGCTTCTATAACAGTTGTCAATGCCAACCTCTACTGCATTTTCTTGCATTGATCAGACTTGAGGAAGGCAATTATGACAGTCATCTCCACTCTAGGATTGAGAAAACCTTGTCCATCTTCGTAACGCCTTACAAGCCAATTATTGTGTTTCCCGAGAGCCTGCCGAGACTTCTTTCCAGTCTTCCACATTGTATCTTTTCCTTTAAGATTTGCCAACACCTTCTTATTAGCAAAATCTAAATACTTTGCCACAATAGCCTTAGATTTGCACAATTCTTGCTCAATTGAAAGCCATTCTTGCTCAACTCTGGTAGCCTTTTCAGAAGCTAACTTAGCTTTTTCTAATGCTTCCCTTGTCTAATCTACAAGTTCGAGAACATGACTCAAGACTTACACATAGAGACAAAACGTAAATAACTACATAATAAAATGAAGCAAAAGTAGGACCAAATTGAGAGTGAGTAGCATAAACAATGATAGATTTGCGAATGATGTGAGGCTTGCACATAGAAACAAAACATAAATAACTACATCTAAGTCAAAAATCCTCTAGTATTGCTTCTCACTTGAACCCACAATTGTCTCCAATGCCTTTCTCTTGGCATTGTATGCTGCTCTTTTACTAATCTCAATCTTCCACAATTCTCCAACTTCTTGCCTAAATGATCCAATAGGCATTTTGCCATCCACCCAAATCTTCTCAGCAACTTTGTCTACAACTCTTTGTGCTGTAACCATTAGATTCTTCACAACATGATTGCAGTTTGTACTATGCTACGACCTCATAGTCTTAATCAAAAAGTCCGTAGATTTGTCCGCATTTTCAATACCAGCATATATGAACTAACCACAACCGTCAGATTTACATGTAGCCGTCACCCTTGTATTTTCGCTCGGTTTGAATGTAGCCACCCTCAATTCTTTTATCATGTAATTGATCACAGCATTATTGAAATAATTCTTGCAAGCAAATCTCATCCCCACTTGAAATCTGGTGTTCTGCATGTCTTTTTTTGGATCAAAGTCAATATATCTATCTTCTTGGTTTTCTTCTTCACTATCTGAAACTTCATCCTGATTGAGGGCTTCCTCCGTTGCCATAGCATCAAACAATACCCCTGCCTCACTTTGCATTGAGGCCTTTCCTTTCTTCTTCCCCTTGTCTTTCCCTATATCTTTCCTTTTGCTTTTATTCAGTCGACCTCCTGATGAACCTGCATTATTTACATCATGCTGCAAGTCACCTAGACTTTCATTTTCATCAACATAACCCTCATATAACTAGTCATCCCTGTAGAAATCATCATCATCTGTAAAAGCCTCAAAATCTTCATCACTAGAGTCACCTTGTTCAGACATTGAACTGTTTGAATCATCATCACCATGAAATGCATCTCCCTCTACTTCACCATGAAATGCATCCCCCTCTCTATCATCAAAAACCCTAATTCTTCTGCATTGTTAACATGCATTAGAAATTAAAGTCACATTCAGGGTTATTCCCATAGTTTAGTGTTGTCTGTTGGGTTATATTTTCAGACCCATTCCCACCATCACCAACACTACAGGTTGGTTGTTCTCTGTCACCTCCCAGAACACTATCTTGTTGAGTCCCACCGTCAACCCCTTCAGATTGCCCAAGGTTATTGCCTTGGATATTGTCTTGTACATTAGATTCCTTTTCTTGTTGTTTCTTTCACAACTTACCTGTTGTCTACCTGCACTTGCTTTCTTGTTTGGTCTTGGGGGAGTTACCTTTGGTTTATAGGTGTCCTGTTCTACAATTTCTTCTAAGACTCCAATTGTTAAAATAGGAGCATGAGTCCATTCTGGATAGGTAAGAATACGATCAACTATCTCCTTCTTGGTCTTATTGTCAATGAAGACCTTAATGACTCAAATCTGGGGTACCCAGTCACATAACTCCATCACATCTTGATCACTTATCAGCTCTACTAGACCTATCTTCATTTCTCCTTAAGAGGGCTTCAGGTACCATAACAATATTGTCTCATTGTCATTATGTCCTAGTGCTAAGAACATTTGACCAAGATCTAGTAAGGACATCTTATCTTTAAGAAAGAATTCAATGTATTCTCTCTCTCTCTCCACCCTGATACTCGGCATAGTCACCTTATGATACCACTGTGATATATTTTGATGGTGAATAACTCTTCATGGTTTCCTGTTAGAAACAATGTATGATCAGTTAAACATAGTAAGAAGAAAAAAAAAAATAGAGCATTCTTTTCTTTGCATATAGCAATAATCAAAGATAATACAAACCCTAGAATTTAAAATGTAACTATAAAGGCTCACTACTTTCGACTAATCAGAGTAGCCTAACACAGGAAAAAGTTAGTTCTTTAGTCGATCTTAGTTCAGGGTTATCACATGACACCCACTCGAGTGATATGCATTTAAAAACAACTAAAAAATTTCAAGTTTTCATAACATTAACAGGAAAAAATGTGTCCTTTACAGTTGGCGATGTATAGATCCATTATTGTGTCGTGTTTCCTCACTTCCCATGATGCCATGACTTCCCGCTTCAAACCTTAGTTTACAAACTATGTCTCTTTGCCAAGGGGACTAGAGCAAAAATCAAGGATTCAAGAGAAAGATTCAAGAAAGGGTTTGAAGTTCTCAAAGATTTTGAAGAGGGAGTAAGGATTCGAGCAAAGCTTTCGAAGAGTAACTGAGTGAGTAAGAAATACAAAAGGTTTCTTTTGTTTTGTTTTTATCAATGAATAGTAAATATGATGTGACGAAACTCCATTCTGAAGGGCACATGGGTCGCACCTGCTTGACTTTGTTGGTGAGTTGACGATCTCAATTGATGGAAGTGCATGATTGGGTAAGTTTGAGAGATGGAAGTTATGGGTGGGTCGAAAAATAGTATAGGGTCATATGTGAGTATTCGAGATAAGTTCAGTGTTATGATGGGTAATTAATCCGATAACATGGTGATGAGTGAGATGCTAAAATGTTACACTCTTATCTCTACACTTGGTGATAGATTGTTCAATTTTAAATTCTATGGCTAAGTATGACTTGGAAATACTTATGGAATTTGTGAACAAGGTGCTCTTGTTAATTCTTTTAAGCATGATGATTTATTGGCTAATAGGAGTAAATTGTGTATTTCTATGAGATTTTTGAATGATATATTAGATGCTAGGCTCATCAAGGAGTTGAGTGGATATGCACTTAATGATTGTAAGCAAATTGTATATGGTGAATTCTATAACCATGTTGATTCTTTGCTTGATGGAGATACTTCGTACACATCTAAGAATTCTATGTATGATTTGTTGAAAATTGAGTTTTATGGAAAAAGCTTGGAGTTACATTCTTATACTTTGTATTGCTTGAAGTTCATGAGGAAGCACATCTTTGCATCATATATGAATATACTTTCAAAGTTTGTCTTGGATGATCGAGTATTGTGGATCTTTGATGTTATGATTCTTGATAACAACTTTTATCTTTGTGGCTTAATCTGAATACTTGTTGCTGACTCTAAATAATTGATAATCTTGTTTGAAATGTACTTCTTGGTTATACAAGTGAAAAGAAAATCTCTACTTATTTAGAATAATTTTTTGTTGGGAATTTGTGATGAATCATGTCATGTGGAAAAGTTGACCTTAGGGGAAGTTGTGAAACTTCATGATAATGATAGCAACATGAATGCATGCATTGTGTTTCTTCTTGCAATTCCTAGTAGGAGGTTTGAAGCTTATGATTCTCATAATTAGGTGCCTAGAGTTAGAACTTTAAGTGCTCTTGAGTATTCTTTACATGAACTACTGCTTGACTTGTTGAATCGTGAGAGTCATGGATTTCGTTGTGAGAGCCAAGGAAGTGGTCCTAAATTCTTGGATATTTTGTATAAGAAACATGTTTTAGGACTGCATATGAAAAGAAGCTTTTGATTGTTGGAGAATGCTTGTTGCAATCTTGTGATGAGGTGTTTTATGATGACAAATTGTTCTTTAATGAAGTTGAGGCACTCTATGTTGATGGACTCAATATGTTTGTCATGTGTTTAATCTATATTTGGTATTATTGGTTGAATTATATGATCAAATAGATTGTGTTTTGTGCCTTGAATAGAGATATGTTTGGATTTTGGAAACATCATATCCTTTAGACATCATAATGTTGTCCATCTTGATGATATTGTGAATTCTAGCATATGGGAGGTTTTCTTCTAATTCATTTTACACATATGTCTGAAGTCTTTGATGGAGAACATGTGAATGTTAGTTTGAGGAAGTGTTTCTTGTGTCCTATGCTTATATGGTACAATGATTCTTATTTTTGTGAATGAAGATTCAAGGCTTTAAATTCTTATGTACCATGCTTTATGGGGTCATAGAACATTGGGATTCATGATTTGAGCTTTGAATGATAGAGCTTTGTATTCTTGGTGCTACAATGGATAGTATTCTTTGTCTATATTGCTTCTTCTAATGAGTTTCTTGTAGATGAGAAGGAATACATATTAATTAAGGAAAGATTACCACCTTTGAAGGAAGGAGAGGTTGGCATTTTCATGTTATAACTCCCATGGAGGATAGCATTTGTCAGGCCATTGAGAGCATTGAGCTACTTGGTAAGAATTATTTTCATCTTTCAATCAATATTCGTGAAAATTCTCTCCTAAAGGTAGGACTGGAAGATTCTAGGACAAATCATTTTGAGGAGAGGGGAATGATGGACATCAAGGAGCAAGCATTGGCTGGATCATCTTGGATGACATCGAAGGTGGAATACATTGAAGATGATATTCATGGAAGAGAGTTTGTTTACAAAGACTTATATTTCAAGTATGCCAAGAGACCATGATGCTTTCAAGTGATGATCTACAAGGTTACATGTTATATGCAATGATGTTCATGTACAAAGACTTGTATTTCAAATACAAGTATGTTGATTCAAGGATAAAGAAGACAATGATGGCATTGGTCATATCAAAGAAGAACAACTTGATGTTGATGTCATGTTTTTTGGACTTGAGCTTGAAGATGAAGGCCAAGTTGAAAAGTTTTGTATGATATTCAAGATTAAAGACTTATACAAAGATTTAGGAGACTTGAATACGTGAGAAAAAAGACCAAGAACATGTCCATGAAGTGTACGACATAAGGCCTGAGTGCTTGAGAGATGTTAGACAATGATGTTGAGAGTTGTAACCCTTTCCACTGTTGTAACTTTACTTAAGATTGTAACTAGTTAGTTGAAAAGTAAATTAGTGTGGAAATAGAAAAGAGTACTTAACATGCAATGTTTGTTAACCCAGTTCTATTATGCCTAATCTAGCGGGGCCCTTACCCCGCTTAATCTCCACCTTTGAATCCAGTACAAGTTTGTAATGAGGTTTTACAAAATTTGATTGAATAATCATGAATTCAATCAACAGCAACAAATTACAAGTCCCTTGTAATTCTTCAAGGTTGGAATCCCTCCAGTGATAGATCCTCCTAGTCTAGTCAAGTTCTACCTCCTTAAGAAGTAGTTGTTGACTTGATTAAGAATTCCTTCTCCCGAAGGATATGTTGATGAACAATGGAGATGATTATGTGTCACGAACTTGATCTTCAATAATTTTAATGACTTTCAGAGATATAGGATCAATTCAGAGTTCTGGTACTTTGTTGGATCTTCCTTTGTGGCTTGAGTACATAATCCTTGCTGCTTGATTGCCTTTTATCAACATAATATTTCTAAGATTTAAATTCAATCTCTAACAATAGATAAAATAGAATTTAAATCCACCATATAGTGACAAACATCCAGGCAACCTATTTAGCCAATTATCTTAACACTAACAATAATTTGAATTCAAGTAAGACAAAGTCTAGACAATTTTCATTGAGAAAATTTCATCGAGTCTAAACTATGTCGTTTCTCACCAATTGCAGCTTCGATCACAATTGTAACTTTGATTGCAACATGGAACAGTTAGGAAAATGAACTTTTGACCTCAACAAGGCCAAATCAAAACAGGCAAAATTGGAGGAGAACAAGGCCAAAAATGGCCCGTTTGGAGGCCTAGCTCAAAAACAACTTTGACATATTTTGAATACAGACCATTTGGATCAAAATTGATCTTTTCCTGAGTGTTCATGAGACTTTTCTAGGCTTCTTGAATGACTTTAATGAAGGGCTTTCAATTACTTTGGCTAGAGTATTGAATTATCTACCAAACTCAAGACATTGTTTGATGTTTGAAATACAACATAGGTCATCAATGTACTAGCTTGAAATTTATGGTGAGTGTCGGGAATTGTCTTCAATTTGGCATGCTTAAGAGTAGAGCCAAAAATCAAAGTCAAGATCACATCAAGTTGTTTTGTAATATAATTCGTCATAGCCTTTAAGTAGCCCAAGACTAGGAAAATGGCCTAAATAATTCATTATAAACTTCAAAGGACTTAAATACCCTATAAAACTACAAAGAAACCAAAGAAAAATTAAAGAACTCACAATAGCTAGAAAATTATCAATTTGGAGAGGTGGTGGTCTAGCATTAGGCAGTGCACTAGACGATGGGGCGGACATGCACTTTTGGTATGTTCCAAGCTTGTTTGGCTTGGTTCTTCTTGGCACTTGATGCTAGGCTTCTAATAGCTTGTCTCATGTGCATTTTTGTGTAGTTTCTCAAGCCATATCCCTCCATTTCCATGCTTGAACTTGAAGTACATATCCTTATACTTTAGAATCAACAGCATGTATTCCTTCAAATTCTCTTGGAATTACACCAATGCCTCACTTCTTGAATGTCCATCTTGATTAATCTTGAAATACAAATATTTATACACAAACTTCATGGATGAAGATTGTGTTCAATCAAGCCCTCATTTGACAGCATCAAAAATCCTTTTATTGTTAAGCTTGCTCTGTGATATCCATTATAGTGTTTTAGAATCACCTTTTGAACCTCAACCATCTCTTAAAAGAAAAAGGAAAGTCACTTCTCAAAGAGATACAAATTATGAGATTATTGAAGCTTCTGAAACTTCATCTGACTATGTTCCTGTTGATGATTAAGAAAATTTTGATAATGAAACCTTTGCTAATTCTTATTCTACTAAGTCTGATGATAAAAATTCTGATGATGATAATTGATATTCTTATTACAATGAGGCCTATTGTAGATAAAAGAAAGGGTAAAGCCACTAGTTTAGGATCTGAAAAATATAACAATCTATTGATAGTGCTATAGGTTCGAAGTTTTATGATCAGAAAAGGAAAACTCAATGGGTTTTTATTAAGTTCAAGAACATTAATGAGAAAATCAAAATCAATGTGTTTAGTTTTCATAGGTTTGGGCTATTGGTTTTGTTGAAGAATACCAAGGTTTTGAAATCACTTTAGTTTTTCAATTATATATTCATAATTTGATTATAGAATTTTATGCTAATTTGGATAATAGGATTTCTGATTCTAATTATGGATTCTATCAAACTGTGTATGTGAGGAAAAGTTTGTTAAGTTTAATCCATATAAGATTAGTCACACTCTAAATGTTAATTATTATTCTCACGTTGATGGTACTAGGTTGAAATCTATCACTAATTTGAATTGGTCACTAAAGTTAATCATGGCCTGCCAAGAGAAAGTTGCAAGCCTCTTCTCATGTTTCTCAATATTTCTTGTTGTTTAAAATATCTATATGCAACTGGATGTCTTCAATCAATAGTACTTTGGTTAGTAGTGACTTGATTAGTTACTCTATGTTATTGGAACAATTGGTGATGGGGCTCGAAAGTGAACACCTAGTCATCCCAAAACCGTGATGATGTCAATCGACTGCAACCTGAGAAGAAAGTAGATGTCAGTATTCCAAGAGTAATTAGGAGTAATTAATTCTCAGAGAGACTGTTCTCTTGTCTATCATGTCCGTAGACTGTTTCATGGTTCGATTATATAAAAGAAATACTAGTTACCTCCTAAATTTGGGCTCTGCTATTACGTAACAGTGGGTAATTAGGATAGTTGTGGGATAGTGGAATCCTTCCAACTGCTCCTAGAATCGTGGAGTTTCCGTTAGTTGTGATATCTTGCCATTCACGTTTCTGTCGAGAGCTACGAGCTCGCTAATCGACCTCTAGACCAACTTCGCAACTTGC
>JAOXNR010013367.1:17541-29894 GCA_028571225.1 Parsonsia alboflavescens
GGGGTAGGTCGCTGCCCACCTATCCTTGTTGACTTCGTAAGTCTGACTTTCAAGTATTGAAGGTTGGGACCTTGGGCCCATTTGGGTTGACTTCTGTTCGGGTCCTGCCCGTTTGCATTCACTTGTTCGTGTTATACCCATTTCTCCCATCATTATGCCCCCTTAGGCCCAGCGAGCTCAGAGGTCGTAGTGCCTAAATTACCATCTTAAAGTAGTACCGCTAACGGGTTCGCCGATTCCTTGTAAGGACTACCATTGGGGTACCTTTCCATTCGCCTCTCTAGCAGAGAGCTGCAAGCTAGCTTTGAATTTTTTGACCTCAAGCAAAGTTGTGCACACTTGGTAGCGACATGGACGGAATATGAGACAGACTGGGACTCTCTAGGTTGTAGATTATGGTCCAGTGAGACATCTTTTATGCTCATGTTGTAGGTCTTTGACCTGGGAGGACGGTTGTCGGAGGTCTCTACCCACCTGTTCCTCTTGACTCGCAAGCCTGACCTTCAGGTATTAGAGATTAGCATCTTTAAGTTTCGAGTTTGACCTTTAGGCGTTAGAAATCGCCATCTCCAGGTCGGGGGCCTAACGTCCAGGCATTAGAAATTGCCATCTGTAAGTTAGGGGGCTTGACTTTCAAATATTAAGTACTACCATCTCTAAGTCAGGGTGTTACCTTCAGGCATTTGGAATTTCCATCTGTAGGTCACGGCCCTTTAAAGGTCGAGCCGTTTTCTTGCAACTACTCATGAGGCTGACCTTCAGGTACTAAGAGTTGCCATCTTCAGGTCGCGGCTCTTGAAAGGTCATTACATTTTCTTGCAATGACTATTTCTGGAAGAAGATACATCTCCTTAGTTTTGGAAAACTGTTTGCCGGTATAAAACTGGAAAGTTGCTCTGTTTTAGTTTTAGAAATAATTGAAACACTCCAAGCTTGAAGAATCTCCCCATTTTCTTTTTCAGGAGGAAATGAAGCGGTTTTTAGCTTTTTAGATAGTTGACCCACTTTAGTAAATCAGGGATTTCCTTATTCAATATAACTTGGATACCTCCAAATTTTGGGATTTTCTTAAACCTTCATGCTGGCTTGCAAGGGTTTTGAACTCACAAAGCTTTCTACTTATAGTTTCTTCTTCTTTTTCTGCCTGAGCATTTAGTTTCTTCAGGACAGCTTCCTTCCTTCCGAGACTTTACTGAGTGAGTTTTCTAACTTTTTCTTTGAAAAAATTATATCTTTTGCTTCTTTTCACCTAATCTCGACATGTCTAGTGTGCCAACCTCATCGTCTTCTGTGTCCAGCACCCCCTCCTTCCAATCTGGAGAGATTGCACCTTCTTCTTCTCTAGTACACCTTGAAAACAGGGTCTTGTATCTTCCCCCAATGTTATCTAGGGCACCTTCTGTTAAAATTAGACCTTTGAGCTTTCTGAGATAGAAGCCCTTTCCATGTCTCCTTCTTTAAGCCCGGATATTTTTAATATCTGCGGTGAGTGGGGACTGGAAAAAGGGGAGATAGTTGCCGCCAAAAGGCATGAGCGCCCTTACAATAAACGCGATGGATATATAGTCCTTGATCCTTCTAGCCTTAAGGGGGGCCATTCTTCTTCCTCACCTTCATCCCCTTTTCTTGGCCTCACCTACTTTTGGCCCTTCTCCTTAGCCCAAATTGTGCCTAACTCTCTTCAGGCTGCGATTGTTTTCATAGCGACTTGTCATCTTTACCAAGTTCCAGCTTCTCCGGAGCTCTTTAGGTGTTTCTTCAAATTAGGCATTTCCTCGGCCTCCAAATCTCTCAAGGGGTACCTTTATTTTATCCCCTGGTAGAACCTAGTAGGTCCCTTTCAGTCCTTTGTAAGGGAGTGGAAATCCTTCTTCTTTTCTGCTTGTCTTCCAGATCGTTTGGTTCAAGCCGAGAACTACCTGGATTGAAGCCTAGAACGCACATTCTTCAACGAGCTCCATGCCTTGTCTATTGAACAGGCTGAACATAGGGATCTCCTGATGGACCTAGTCGATTCAGACAGGCCCAAGATGGGGTGTGCTACACCAATTTGGCCTAAATCCTTCCTTCCCCCTGCTGGATTAGGAAATCCAGCGGAGCATAATCTTCCTTTCGTTAGGAAAGCTATGGGGATATCCTCTTTTCGGTACTAATAGCTTTTCTTTTATGTCTTTGTAGCAATGAGGGTCTCTGCTTGGCTTTTTCCTTCCGAATCTTCCCTAGCCCCATGGTGCTGTTTCTACTGGGACTCTTGTTGTTAAGATTCCCATTCCCTAGGGCAAGGGGAGAGCAGTAGTAGTAGAGAGAACTAGGTGGCCACCAAACGAAGCTCCACTGCTGCAGGGGTGAGGCCTTCTGACAAGCCTGTTAAGATTACCAGCTCCTCTTCTTCACCTTCTTCCTAGCCCCAGCGGCTTCAAAGCCCAAAACAAACTTCTTAGGCTGTGCCACCGAGGAGGTCACCACAACTTTCAAAAGGTTGGGGAGAAATGTTTTGGCTACCCATTCCTTCGAGGGGATGGCAAGATGGGTCCCCGACCTTGCGATGGAAGGTGTTGAATCCTTTCTCCGGTAGCCTCACGCTCAATCCTTCTTGATGGAGTGCGTACCTTCAGTTGATTGGGAAATCTTCCAGCAACTGACCGATGAGGAGGTCAAAAAGTTTACCACTGTAGTTCACTCTACGGTAAGTTTTTTGTGACCTTCTCTAAACTTGGAAATTATTTCCATCTTACTGTTACTCCTATGCAGAAATTCTTTCCTTTTGTAGAATCATCTTCTCTGGGAGAGCACCTAAGAAGGCAAGTCGAGAAGGCTAACAAGGACTAGGACTTTGCCTCATTGATTTCCAAGTTTCAGGATGCCAAGTTCCGCCTGGAGAAGGACGTTGCCGAGCTCAAGAGTTCTGTTGAGCTGTCCAAGGCCTTTGCTAACTATGCTAGAAAACTTCTCGATGCATGTCAGAAGGAAATTGCAGAGACCTGGGCCAACAATGGAGCAATGTACGAAGCTCTTGATGAGGCTAACAAGGGAAAAGCAGAGCAATAGGAGTGTATTAGGGAGCTCGAGGCTAAGCTAGAGGAGTTCCAGGGGCTTTGTGATGAGGATGGCAACCTCCCAATGGAGAAGCTTGTCTAAGTCCCACCTTCTAGAAGTATGTGGAATCTCTAATAAAGCCTCAGATGATATCATTGTACACGGAGGTGGTGGATGAGCTTAGAGAACTCAACCTGGGGATGAAGACCAACCCAACCTTCAATTCCACACTCTATCATCCAGAGTAGATTGTTCTTCTTCCTTAGTAGTAGGAAAATCAAGAACTAGCTTCTCCAGAATAGGTTGCTGTAGTAGAGACCTTGGCTCAAGTAGGCTAAGCTGATGAGGGCCCTTCAAGGAAAGGGAAAGAATTTATGGAGGTTGCTCCTGAGGTCGTGGAGGTCTTGAAGGGCCCTCATCAGCTTCCCATGTTGACCATGATGCTTTGCAAGGTCCCATGTTTTGTGGTGTTGATGCCAGGGTGACCCCCAAGGTATTCCCATGTTTTGTGGTGTTGATGCCTTTGCCCAAATGTTTCCCCATCTTGTGCATGCTTATTTTGGGGAAGGTACTGGAAATTTTCCAAGCCTTTATGTTTACCTTTGGAGAAGCTTCTAACTGACCATGTTGTTGGTATACTTTGCAAGTCCTTCAGATGCTATCCCTCTGAGCCAATCTGACCCTATAGCTATTCCAGAAAAGGAGGAAGAGGATGATAACATGCCCCTTATGCAATGCCAACCCTGGAAGTAGCTTCGGACCTCTTCTTGTAATAACCTAAGACTTTATGCACTTGACTCTTTATAATTTCTGCATGTGCTAAATATTTGCAGAGGTCTATTTGTGGCCTTTGTTTTCTATAACAGCTTTATTTTCTGTCAATGCCTCACATTTACATTTGCAATTTGAGCTTGCATAATGCATTAAATTGTTTTAAACACTAAGGCAAATAAAACATAGAAATAATATCCACATAAGGCTTAAAACATTTAGCTTTAATTTGTGCTTTGTTCAAATCGGATTGTTGAAGTCGCCACGATGCTCTGCAAGGTCCTTTTGACCTGCTTCCTGAGCTCAATTGTATGGGTCAACGAGGTTTGCAATGTCTTAGATGACCCTTAGGCGTAGAATTTCTTCAAGTGGCAAGCATTCCAAGGTCTTAGGAGTTATCTTCCTTTGAGATTAGCAAGCTTGTAGCTCCCTCAAGCTTGAATTTCTCGGATTATATAAGGTCATTCCCAACTTTCTTGCAGCTTGGCTTGTTGCCCTTGTTTGCCGGCATCTGACCTTTTAAGGACCATTTCTCCAATTGTGAAATGTCTTTCTTTCACTCCTTTGTTGAAAAATTTTGTTTCTTACTTTTTGTACACTCTATCTACCAATATTCCTTTGTTTCTGACCTCTTCGAGGAGGTCGAGGTCTGCCCTTCTCTCTCCCTCATTTAAGACTGAATGATATTCACTTAGTCTTAGAGACTTCATGCCGACCTCGACTAGCATCACTACCTCTGTACCAAAGCCTATGTTGAATGTCGTTTCTCCAGTAGCTTTTCTAGGCTTTGTTTTGTATGCCCATAGAATGCTTGGAATCTCATTCGGCCAAGCATTTTCGCGACCTTCTTTCTCAAGCTTGGTGAGTCTTTTCTTGAGTCCCTCCAGAATGGTTCTATTCATGACCTCAACGAGCCCATTAGCTCGAGGATGAGCTACAAAAGTCAATCTCTGCTCCATGTTCAAATTCTCGCGGAATGTTTTGAATGGGTCGCCAATGAATTGTCTTCCATTGTCTGATATTATGGCCTTGGGGATCTTGAACCTGCACACAATGTTTCTCCAAACAAAGGACTAGACTTTCGGAGATGAGATGATTGCCATTGGTTCTACTTCAACCCATCTAGTGAAGCACTCCACGACAACAATTAGGACAGAACACCCCCCACTCATTTTGGGAAGGGTCCTAGGATGTCCATGCCCAAGATATCAAATGGTACTAATGCATTGATGGAATGATACCCTGTTGGCGGCACTTGTGATTTGTTCCCCATGTAACTGGTAGCAAGTGTATTTCTGTATGTTCTTCTCAATGTCTAAAACCATTGAGGGCCAGTAATACCTTGTTCTTAGTATCTTCTTGGCGACAGTCTTTGCTCCTATGTGTGATCCACATATTCAACCATGTACCTCTTCAATGACATATTGTCCCTCTCCTTGACTTAGACATTTGAGTAATGGCCAAGTGTAGGACCTCTTATATACCTCATCATCTTCTATCAGGACATAATGAGGTGACCATTTTCACACTTGGCAAGCTTCTTTTGGGTCCTGTGGGAGTTAGCCACGTTTTAGGACCTTGTAGATTACATATCTCCAATTTGCTTGATCCTCTATAACCAAGCTTTCGTCTTAACTTATGCTTGGAGAGTAAAACTGTTCCACCAGTGGCTCTACATTGGTCCCAACTATGTCTCGATAGACTTTGGACAGTGGCTCTGCATTGGTCCCAGCTAGGTCTCAATAGACTTTGGACAGTGCATCTGCCTCTGCAATAGTCCCAGCTATGTCTCCATAAACTTTGGACAGTGGCTCTGCATTAGTCCCAGCCAAGTCTCGATAGACTTTGGACAGTGCATCTGCCTCTGCATTTTGGTTTCTGGGTACCTGCTCAATGAAGAAATGCTCAAGCTTGGATGCAATATCCCTTACTTGTTTGAGATATTTGACCATGTTTTCCTCTCTAGCTTCGTATTCTCCAACGACCAGGTTGGCTATAACCTGCGAATCTGTTTTAACGTGCAACTTCTGCACTTTGAGAGCTCTTACAAGTCTTAAACCTGCTAAGAGAGCTTCATATTCGGATTCATTGTTCAAGGTTGGGAAGTTGTACTTTACAGAGTAAGGGATTCTCACTCGCTCAGGGCTAATGAATACTATTCCTACACCTGAATTTTCTTTTTACGTATAACCATTTGTATACATTATCCAAACGTTGCTTTCATAGGTGCTTGTGAGCTCCAATGGAGCCCGTGTGCATGCTTCTACAAAGTCTACAAGAGCTTGAGCTTTGATTGCTTTCCTTGGCTCAAATCGAATTTGATATCCCGAGAGCTCAAGAGACCACTTCATCGTCCTGCCCGACAGATCCGGCTTGGCTAGAGCTTGTAGGTTGGTTAAGACTCTTATCGGGTAAGGTTCAAAATATGGCTTTAATTTCCTTGAGGTAATAATAATGAGGTACAAAAATTTTTTTTAAGTCCAAATATCTAGTTTTTGGACCTCTAAGAAATTAACTTACATAATAAATAGGGAACTATTGTCTAAACCTTTCTACCAACAACACTGAGCTAACTGCTTTTTCTGTTGCAGTAAGATACATCGAGATTTGCTGTCCTGATCTTGGAGATACAAGTTGAGGAGGCTGCCCCATGAAGTCTTTCAGCTTGATGAACGCTGCTTAACAATCCTTAGTCCACTAGAAGTCCTTTGGCTTCTTTATGATGTCATAGAATTTTTCTCCATTTTTCGCCATTTTTCTAATGAAGCGCCCCAGTGCTGCCATCTTCCCCTCTATACTCTAAACCTCCTTAATGTTCCTAGGAGGTTCCATGTCTAGCAGTGCTTTTATCTTGTCCGGATTGGCATCAATGCCTCTTTCAGAGATCATGAAACCTAGGAATTCACCTGCTAAAACTCCCAAGGTGCATTTTTCTGTTTTTAGCTTCACGTGGGCAGCCTTTAGGGTATAGAAAGTCTCCTTGATATAGTCAATGAAATCACCAGAGGTCTTGGACTTGATTACTATATTGTCCACGTAGACCTCTATGTTCCTCCCGAGCTGGTTTTTGAACACCTTATGCATAGCTCGTTGGAATTCTACTCCTGCATTCTTTAGGCTGAATGGCATTTTGGCGTAGCAGTAGGTCCCGACCTCAGTGATGAACTAGGTCTTTTCCATGTCTTCTACTACCATTGGGATTTGGTGGTACCATTTGTATGCGTCAGAGAAACACAACCATGGATAGCCAGCTGTCCAATGCACCATTTGATCTATACTTAGAAGTGGATAGGAGTCCTTCTGGCAACATTTGTTTAGTGTGGTGAAGTCCACACACATCCTCCATGTCCCTTCTTTCTTTGCTACTACAATAGGTTTGGCTAGCCATGCCGAGAACAACACCTCTTTCAGAGTTTTGGCTTCAAGAAGAGCTTGGACTTTCTAAGCTATGACCTCATTTTGCTTGGGGGTGAAGGTTCTCTTCTTCTGCTTCACAGGCTTGACCCCTAGTTTGAGTCCGACCTTGTGTTTAGCAATTTTTCCACCCACTTCCTCGAGGTTGCCAGACTACCAAGCAAAAGACCCTCAGATACTCTTGAAGGGAATTAACAAGTTTTCCTTTGACTTTTGGAGGTAGTAACTCTCCAATTTCTATCCCTTTCTCGGGGAATTCTGGGTTGAGGAACACTTTCTCTCCACTGCCAGCCTCCTGGATTCAGTAATCATCATTCCCTTTCGGGAGGTCGATGTAGTTTTCCTTCTCGAGCTTAGGCAAGCTCTCCTCATTACCCTCAACAAGGTAACATTCTGTAGCGAGTTTGTCTGTGCTCTTCTAGGACAATCCAAGTGTCTCTGACTTGGATTTTCATGCTGTAGTTGAGCAGAGAAATTTCTGTTCTCAGGTCCATTAAACCCCTCTGCCCAAGATTATATTGCAAGTTCTAGGGGCGTTGACCACCATCCAGTCCATAACCTCAGTGACCTCCTGGCCACTTAAACAAGCTGTTGTTGGGACTTGGAGAATCCTATTAGCATAGGTTGTGCTGCCATTGAAGCTGGTTAGAGCTGTTCTGACCTTATCAATAAGCTCTAGTTTATACCCATCTGTTCGAAGGCCTTCCTACATAGGACGTTCACGACGCTTCCAATGTCCACCAGTATTTTGCAGAAAAAGAAGTCTCCAATCTGGAGTTACACTGTGAGGGATTCTAAGTCTTCCCCTCGAGCTCACTTTGACCTCCTCTCGATGGCATTTATTTCATGCACAGGAGGCCGATGATGCTGAGGGGTTGCTGGTGACCGATCAACAGGGCCGGTGTTCCTAGCCAGGAAATCTTAAAGTGACCCTTTTTCACCAATCTTTCAATCTCACACTTAAGGTCGAAACAATCCTCTGTGAGATGGCCATGGTCCTTGTGAGAGTGACAGAACTTGGCAAGGTCTCTCTTGGCCACTGGACTCTTGAGAGGTTTTAGAGGTTTCATGAGACCTCTCTTTTCCATGACCACCAGGATCTCAACTCGTGAAATCTTTAGTGGATTGGTCACGAGGTCGAAGATGGTCTTCCTTTTCTTGTCAAAAGTCCCTCCCTTTGAGTGGAGGTCCTTCCTGTCCTTTTTTGAGGATTGAGTGCTTTTTGGTCACCCTTTGTTGTCTCTTTCTATGGCTTAGGCAAAGCCAGGGATCTTTTTCAGGACTGCTGTTTCCTCGACCTCGATCAATTTTTCTAAGAGCATCTGCAACTCCTGAATGGTTTTTACTGGCTCCTCAGCCATCCTGAGGGCGACGTACCCCCCTTGCAAACCCTGTTTGAAGGAAATGATGTAGGAAAACCTTGTTTGAAGGCAATGATGTAGATGGCATCATTTTTCTGCTCAATCTCCACTACTTCATCATTGAAGCGACCGTAGTAGCTTCTTGTACTCTCTCCGAACTTCTGCTTGATGTTGAAGAGGTCATTGATATCCTTTTCGTACCTCGTGCTGCTTTGATAGTTTTTCAAGAACATCTTTTTAAGCTATGTCCAGCTTGAGATGCTTGCCCTCGGGATGCCTTTGAACCAGGATTAGGCCTTCTTAGTCAATGTTGATCGGAAGGAACTGCATTTGACGTAGTCAGGGTATTCTAACATCTCCATATAAGACACATATATGTCGATGTGCAGCAAAGGTTCACCTGTGCCATCGTATTTTACCTCCAAGTGTGAGGCTTTGAACCCTGGTGGCATTCGGGCAGTTCAGATGCTGTGGACAATCGACAAAAGCTCGATAAGATCCATATTGCTCTGCATCTAATGATCGGATAGGGGAGCCGCTCTCCTCAATGGATTGGGGGCTACCCCTCCAGTGTTATCGCCTGTCGTTTCAATCATGCTTCGTCGAGGTAGTATCCTTACTCTAAGAGGAGTTCGTAGCGAGCTCTCCTACTCTTCAGGATTCATTCTCTGGCTTCTTGACATGGCTACTCAGTTAAGCCTATCTCTTAAGTGGTAACCCCTTCCATGGTTCAGAGTTTCTCTGAGGTTGGTCACAGGTTGGGTCGCTCCCTTTTGTGACCTTTCTTACTCACGACCTGTTTCCCGACCTGCTTCTTGAGGTCGAAGGTCATTCCTTGCTTCTGAAGGCAAAAGTTGGCTAGGCTGTGCACGTTCTACCTGGCCTCATGGTGGCTGTGAATCTCTCCGGGAAGGCACAAGAATGCATCCAGTGGACATTTAGTCTCGCCCACCGAATACTCTCTCTAGGGCCACCACCATTCGTTCCACTAGGTCCATTGGAACTGACATATGTGTTCTCCCAGATCTCTGAGACCTAGGATTGTTGGCCATAGAATTAGGGTGTTCGGGCCTATATTGTACAGATGGAGGGTTTGCTGGGGCCCTCCGAGATGGGCCAGACTATGATATCCGTGGTGGTTCCTACTGGGCGGCCAAGGTTGGACTATTGTTCTCCGTTAGGGGTGGGACTTTAAGCACCGTTTCGCCAGTGCACAGTTGAGTTCTGTCCGGCAATCTACCTCGACACGATGGTTGAACGCATGTAGGCTGTGATCGAGTCATCAGGCTTTTTCATTTGTTTTGTATAGGGAATAAAACTAAGCTTTTTGTCTGATTTTTATATTAATTATTTTATCTTGGTTCTATTTTCTTGATAATTGGCTTTTTTATATATATATTTCATGTCTGGGCATCATGCGAATTGGATATTCTCTGCCCTATGTGTTGAAGATTTGTTGCATTGGTTTTGTGTCAAAAATCTCCAAAGCGGAGATTGTTAAGGTCAAAATTTTTGGCCTGGCTGGTTTGTCACAGGTTTCAACTAGGCTTGAATTTATGAGTATGATGAAACAACAAAATATTGAGGACCAATGGAAAATCTCAGCGAGAATTTAGTTAAAAAGAGTTTTTATTGAACTCAACCTTGTATAATGTTGAGATAAGTATCTACATAGGTTGTCTGTATATTTGACTCACAATATTTATCTAGAGTATTTAAATTCAAGTAGCTATATAGGTTATCGTTATGTTTGACACTCAATATATTTAACTAGAGTATTTAAATTCAAACAGATCTTATCTATGTATAAAACTTGAATTTAAATATTTGTTGGAGATGTCAAAGATGAAGGATGCCGGAGGCTATTTATTCGACAACAACAACAGATTTAGTGTATTTATAAAATAAATAAAATAAAAGAGATTTAGTGTATTTATACACTATAAGTATCTTTAAAATAAATAAGTAAATAAAATATATTTAGTGTATTTATACAGTATAAGCATCTCTTCAAAATAAATAAATAAATAAAAGCATTTAGTATATTTATACACTATAAGCATATCAAAAATTGGAACGAAATGTGAAATATTTGAGTGTATGATTTGTATGCGTACGGAGCGGAACGTGAGGGAATGTGACGTGATGTGAAAAGATGTAATGTATTTTGTGGTTACGAGGTTTGTGCAATCTCATGTTGTGCATTCTGGTCATTGTGGCCTTTACGCTTATGTTGCCGCCTAATGTGAGTATGAGAAAGCATGATTTGGCTTGTGTAATTCAGCCATGTGTGAATATGATAACTAATTATTCGGCTTATTCTATTCGTCCTTATTTGAATGTGATAACTCAGGATTCGGTCAATATGGAGGCCTTATGTTAAAGTAAGCTATATACCAATGTTTCAACCTTGTGTTGCACTTATGTATCAGCCAATGTTTTGTCCTTGTTTGAACGTGGCCTTTAAACTTAGGTATCGGTCAATGTTTCGACAATGTGTTAAACGCAGTTATCAACCAATGTTTTGGTGAATGCAGCCCTTAAACTCAATGTTTCGACCTTGTGTGATTGTGGTCTTTGAACTTTATTTTAAAGCGTGAAAAGGCCAACATTTTGTCCTTATGAATGAAAAATTTAAACTCGTGAATTGGTCAAATGATGCAAAACGGAAACTATGGTGGGAGAATAGAACCTCGACTGCAATCAACTTCACTCGAAAGTCTTTTACAGGAAAGGGCGAATCAAGAATAAAACGACAATATTCTTGAGACACATTGATAATCGAATTTTATTGAATGAGAAAACTCAAAGCTTCAAAAAAACATCAAAGTCTGCCGAAACTCAAACAAAAACGGCAATAAATAAACTCTAAACCTAAAGTAGGAAAAATTACGAAGAGACCCTAAAAGTTTCTAAAAATTACAGAAAACTAGAAAAAGGCCCAAAAGTCCATCCAGATGACCCCGGATGGTCAAAAAACTACTTTGGTCATAGCAAAGCAATGAGTATTACTCCCTGCACAGCCACGGATCGACCCCTCAAATTTGAGCCCATTCTAACACTCCCACAACTTTTTAGTTTTTACATTTCGGCCCAAAAACTTTTCCGATCAACTTCGATTGCCTTGAAACTTCTCCTGCAGCCTCTTGGACCTGCATGGGCCCTCCTGAATATCTTCATGGGCCAGCTCTGCATCAGGGTCCCCCTCTTCAGAAGAGTTTGTCCTCAAACTCGGATTGTCCCCATGAAAATGGGATAGATGTTGAACATTGAAAACATTGGAAATGCAGAGATCATCCGGAAACTCAAGCCGATAAGCGTTGGGTCCCCACTTCTCCAAAACTTGATAAGGGCTGATCTTCCGATCTTTAAGTTTGTGCTAGGTACCCAACGAAAATCACTCCTTGGTCAATGTTACCCACACGAGATCCCCCACCTCGAATTGAACATCCCGTCGATCCTGGTCTACCTCTTATTTGTAACGTGTATAATTTTGCTCCAAGGTGGACTTCACGGCAGTGTGGACGGCCTGCAAATCCACAATGCGCTCCTCCACATTCTTAGAGACCATCCCGTCAGCTAGAAGTGCCAGGTGAATCGGACTCCTAGGATTCCTGCCATACACAATTTGAAAAGGAGAGTATTGAGTAGATCTGTTAACTGAACAATTAAATTCAAACTCAATCTTGGGAATGAGAGAATCCCAAGTGCCGTAAGTCTTGATTTGAGCTCGCAGCATATTGCCCAACGATCTGTTCACAACTTCAGTTT
>JAOXNR010013388.1:0-29875 GCA_028571225.1 Parsonsia alboflavescens
TTGTGTCTATGGAAGATCCACAGCCTTCCAAGTCACAGCCACCCACAAATCCACCAAACCCCAATTCACTTGACCCAGTCACCACCACCAAGCCCTCTTTTTCTCATGTTGTCAACGATGCACGCTCTTTTTCTAACCTCAATTCAAGAAATCCCTTGATTTCAATTGAATGTGTAAAAGTTGAAGGAACGTTATAAGAGGAATTTTCAAATAAATTGAGAAAAGATTACATCATGAGCTTCAGTGTCGTTCTATTGAAAAGAAAAGAAAAAAAAACTTTTCTCTTAACAAAATTGTCCCTCGTTCCATTAGGGTTTAAAGCCTAAAATGGACGAAAGGACAACTTTCAATAAGTTATGTTAGTTGAAGGGAAAGAACAAATAGCAAAATAGTTGGAGGGTAAAAACCAAAATCAGTGAAAGTTCAAGGTCAACTGACTCTTTTACCCTAAAATAATTTAAAATTTGAGTTGAACTTCTAAAATAATAGTTTGTGACTTTGAAAATTTGACTTATATTTTAAAATTTAAGACTAAGTGTAACTTAACTCAAATGGAGTTTAAAAGATTAAGTTTAACTTACATTTTTAAATTTTAAAATTTTATACTTAAAGTTGTTGAAAAATTTTTTATATAAAATTTTAACTCAATATAAAGTTAATTTAAAATCTATTAGATGTTTAAAAAAGCCACCTTGCGATGGTGGAAGGTTTGGCATTGAACCCTAGCATTTTTATTAATAACGTAATAATTAAAATTATATAGGAGGGGGACTTGTTTACCTAAACCTCCCAAAAAATTAAATTACAATTTAAATTTGGAAATATAAAATTATAAATTTAAAACACTATATGTTAGACTTACAAAATAAAAGGATTTTTGAAAAATTACTAATGTTACAAAATATTACACTTGAATTCAACTTGAGCCTTGATGATCCTTCTCCATAATAATCTCATTCTTCATAATCCACCATCAAAACTATGCCATGCATTCTATTTTCCTCTTTGATTTAATTTGAAGTGCACGTGAGAACTTCAACTTGTTTGATCCCATCAAACTTCTTCATTCGTTGAGTCTTCGACCACTTTCACTAAAGGCAAGTTTTAATACCACAGTTAAAACCAGTCGAGTCAAATCATCTCTTGCAAATAGTGACAATGTTGGATAAGTGACTTCATTCATCTTTCACGATCCCAAAATTTTGAAATCGACACCTTCACTACTCACAGTCATATGCTTAGGTAAAACTTGTGCGATGTGCAAGAAGTCATTAATAGTCGTTCTGCTTCCTTCATCAGGAATTGAGGTAAAAATATGATTGATGGTGAACTTGATTCAAGCATAATATCGAAAAAACGGCTAAACAGAAATAATAGGCTGAAAATTGGTGAAAACTATCCAATTTTCAGTATAACTACAAAAATCGAAAATTATTACATCTTTAAAAGCTATTTGTAACTAAGACAAAATGAGATATTTGAAACCTAAAGTCTACCATAATCCTAATCAGAATTAATTAAAAGAATCCTACTCGAAATTAATAAAAAGAATCCTAATGGAAATTAATAAAAAAGAATCCTAATCAGAATTAATAAAAATAAACCTAATCCGATTTGGAAATAACAAACAACAAAGTTATAAAAATATCCCTAAAACTTAAAAAAGCCCAAAAGTCCATCAAAATGATCTCGAATGGCCCAAAACTATCTTAGGCCATAGCAAAGCTATTGGTTTTGTCCATTGGGCCGTTTCTAGTTACTCAACCAAATTTGAACCCATTCTGAGCTCGGGCCAATGCCTCGGGAATAGTGCCCTGAATCCCAAACCAGGAACGAAAAAGGCTAAACAGACAAAAAAAAAAAAGAGGATATTTGTGAAAACTATCAAGTTTTCAATTCAACGATAAAAGTTTGAAATTATCATATTTTTAAAATCCATTTGTAACTAAGACAAAATGAGATATTTATAACCTAAAATCTACCCTAAACCTAATTAAAAATAAAAAAACAACGAAATTACGAAAATACTCTTAAAACACAAAAAACCCCAGAAGGCTAAAAGTCCATCAAGACGATCCCGAATGGCCCAAAATTGTCTCAGGTCATGGCAAAGTAATGCTTTTTGTTCGTTGGGCCGTTTCCAGTCCCCCAATCAAATTTAAGCTCATTTTGAGCTCTGGTGCCAACATCATTCTCCCCTGCTAGAAAAAGATTAGCCCTCAAATCTGAGTCGTCTCCACCAAAGGTGTTTCTACTAGTTCTAAAGGCCAAAAGAACTCCAATAAAAAAAAATCCTAATTGGGCTAATAAAAAAAAAACTTAAGGCCCAAAACTAGGAATATTGGAAAATAAAGGCCCTCTTTTGCAAATCTGAAGCCCTTGCTTCATCTTCTTCCTTAGGAAACCCTAGCCGCCACCCCTGACCAACCGACGACCTATCCTTGCCTACCTTGACTAGTAATTGTCCAGCCACTGGAAGCCCACGGCAGCATTACCGGTCGGTTTGCTCAGCCTCGCCAATCTAGCAGCAGTCTACCTTCATTGGAACACCGATCTATTGGAGCGCAAGTTTGCTTCTGTTGTTTCGATCTATTGCTCGGCTACCTGCTTGCCGATTGCACCTTGTTGGGAGCGAAAAAGGAGGACTGTTGCCTGCTCACAGGGTGCTCGCTGCTACTAGATCTGCTGGGCGCTGCTCATGCCATCGAACTGCCTTTGGATTGCACTGCTCTGCCGCCTGTCATGCTCGCCTCTATAGTCTAGCCACTTGTAGGTAACTACCTGGCCATCTACAGCTTGGCGGGTGGTGGCCTCAATGGGCAGATTTGCTGCTTGGACAACACTGCTCACTATTTGAGCGACCTGATCTTTCCCGCAACTAAAGATGACTACTCCAGCAGTCTCTCAAAACAAATAAGTTTTTTTTTCCCCGATTTGCCTGCGAGCCTAATCGAAAATCTCGATTTTCATGCCGAGATTTTGGAAAGAAGATTGTCCACCAGGTCGTTCTGCTCGATTACGCCCCTAGATCAAAACCCCAAATGGATTGACGTCTTCCCCCTCATCTTTGGATTTAATCTCAAATTCCTCCCCCTCCTTATTTTGAACATCCAACCTAGCCTGCGCCAGTTGCCACTCCAAGTCTTGGGTCCGCCTTCTCTGTTTTTCGTTTTCATTTTCTCGCAGGTCTCGTTGATGAGGCTGTTTGTCTTCCTCAGGAACGACTACACATCCCCTTCCAACACAACGCCATCCACGACCAACACGATTCTGTTGAGCTATTGGTGAAGGCAACCTAGTGCTCTGATACCAACTGATGCAAGAATAATATCGAAAAGAATGATTAAACAGAAGAAAAGTTGAAAATTTGTGAAAACTCTCTGGTTTAAGGGAAAACGACCAAGGTCGAAAATTACCAATAATCAAAAGCTCCCTAAACTGGATAAAAAATGAGATATTTATAACCTAAAATCTATCATAATCCTAATCGGAATTAATAAAAGAATCCAAATCGAAATTAATAAAAGAATCCAAATCGGAATTAATAAAAAGAATCATAATTGAAATTAATAAAAAGAATCCTAATCAAATTCGGAAATTAAAAAAAAAAACAAAAAAACTATGAAAATAACCCTAGAACATTAAAAAAACCCAAAAACCCATCATAACTTCCCCAAATGGCCCAAAACTACCTCAGTCCATGACAAAGCAATGGGTTTTGCTCATTGGGCAATTTCCAGTCGCACAGCCAAATTTCAGCCCACTTCGAGCTTGAGCCAGCCTGCATCATCCTTCCCTATTAGGAAAATATTCGCCCTCGAATTTGATTCGTCTCTGCTAACTATGTCATTGGCCGAAGCATACTAGATTGCCATGGGCCGCCTACTTGCACTTGAGGGTGCTTTTACTTGACTGCTACTGCACTGGACGCTACCTACTCACAGATTTGTTCATCTATGTGAGCTATTGGTGAGCCGCGTCGATCGTCTGTGGTGCACCTCTGCAGTTCGATCGTTAGTCTGACTGCACCCCCAGTTCGCTACTCACAGCTCGGTCTAGATGCCTGCTTCTACTCAGCCTCCCGAGGAGTTCTGTTGGACCACTCGGCTCCAGCCTGACAAGGAGCTGCCTTTGCCGCGACTGCCTAGTGACCGTGGCCTGGCCAACATCGACCTGACCTTGGCATTCTCCGATGAATTGCTTGTCCCTCTGGTGACTATTCGAGAATTATTCCGACGACTTCTTTGGTTTTGTAGCTAACTATTACCTCAAAAACGGGAATCTCGATTTTCATACCGAAATTCTGGAAAGAAGATTGTTGCTGGCCAAGTCGTTCCGGTCGGTTATGTCCCGGGTTCAACTCCCCAAACTAGTTGACATCTTCCCCCTCATCGTTGGACTCAACCTCTGATTCCGCCCTCGCCTTAGACTGAACACCCAACAAGCCTCTGCCAGTTGCCGCTTCAAGTCCTGGATCCGCCTTCTTTGCTTTGCGTTTTCGTTTTCGATCTCCCGCAGGTCTCGTTGACAAGGCTATTAGTCTTCCTCAAGAACAACTCCATGTCCCCTTCTAGCACGATGCTGTCCACGACCACCAGCAAGATTCTATTCAGCCATTGGTGAAGGTAATCGGTGCTCTGATACCAACTGATGCAAGAACAATATCGAAAAGAATGGCTAAACAGAAGAAAAGTTGGAAATTTGTGAAAACTCTCTAGTTTTCAAGAAAAATGACAAAAGTAAAAAATTATCACATTTTTTAAAGCCTCCTGTAACTAAGACAAAACAAGACATTTATAACTTAAAATCTACCCTAAACCTAATTGGAAATGAAAATTCCCTAAAACCATAAAAAGCCCAAAACTCCGTCAAAACGATCCCGGACGGTCCAAAACTGCCTTAGGCTATTGCAAAACAATGGGTTTTGTCCATTGGGCCGTTTTTAGTTGCCTAATCCAATTTGAGCCCATTTCGAGTTTGGGATAGCCTGCATCATTCTCCCTGACTAGGAAAATACAACAAAAACATAAAAAAGCCTAAAAATCCATCAAAATGATCTCGGATGGCCCAAAACTGTCTTAGGCCATAGCAAAGTTATAGGTTTTGTCCATTGGGCCATTTCCAGTCGCTCAGCCAAATTTGAGCCCGTTCTAAGCTTGGGCCAACCTACATCATCCTCCCCGGCTATGAAAAGATTCGCCCTCGAATCTGATTCGTCTCCAGCATGACAAGGCGTTGCCCTTGTTGCGACTGCCTTCTGACCGTGGCCTGGCCAACATCGGTCTGGCCTTGGCATTCTCCAACGAACTGTTCGTCCCTTCGGTGACTGTTCTAGAATCATTTTGGCGACTTCTACGGTCTTTCGACTAACTATTTCCTCAAAAATGGAAATCTCGATTTTCATACCAAGATTCTAGAAAGAAGATTGTCTGCCAGGTCATTCTGCTTGATTACGCCCCTGGTTCAAAACCCCAAACTGATTGAGGTCTTCCCCCACATCTTCGAATTCAATCTCTGATCCCCCCCTCCTTAGTCTGAACGTCCAACCTTGCCTGCGCTAGTTGCTGCTCCAGGTCTTGGATCCACCTTCTCTGTTCTTCCTTTTCGTTTTCTCGCAATTCTCATTAACGGGGCTATTCGTCTTCCTCATGAACAACTCCACATCCCCTTCCGACACGACGTTGTCCACGACCAACACGATTCTGTTCAACCATTGGTGAAGGCAACCTAGTGCTCTGATACCAACTGATGCAAGAACAATATCGCAAAAACTGCTAAACAAAAAGATAAACTGGATATTGGTGAAGAATATCCAGTTTTCAGTTTAACGATAAAAGTAAGAAATTATCACATCTTTAAAAGCTGTTTGAAACTAAGACAAAACGAGATATTTATAACCTAAAATTGATCCTAATTCTAGTCGGAATTAATTAAAAGAATCCTAATCGAAATTAATAAAAAGAATCATAATCAGAATTAATAAAAAGAAACCTAATCCGATTCGAAAATAAGAAACAATAAAATTACGAAAATACCCTTAGAACATAGAAAAACCTAAAAGTCCATCAAAATGGTCCCGAATGGCCCAAAATTGTCTTAGGCTATAGCAAAACTATAGGTTTTGTCCATTGGGCCATTTCCAGTCGCTCAGCCAAATTTGAATCCATTCCGAGTTCGAACCAACCTGCATTAGAACTTTAAGTTAATTGATATAAATCTTTAAATTAAAGAAGCATATAATAAGATTTTATATAAAAATCAAATTTATTTTAAAAAAATGACATTAAGTTTCAGATAATTTAAAATGGAAATATAAAATCTCTAATTAGGAAGAAGTTTCTTAATGCTCACCCACCCCGATCAAAAATAATATTTCTTTTGTTTTGTATAAAATCAAAGAACACTTATGTTTAAGTTTTTGTTCCATCCAAAAAATTTTATTAGAAGATATTGACAGAAGTATATTTTCACAAAAAGGGAGAATGACTAATTTGGTACCCAAAGTTATGCCTAAAGTCAATATTGGTATCCTTCTTCTTCTTTTTTGCCAACTGAGTACCTAAACAACTTTCAAATGTCCAAATTAATACTTCCAACGTATTTCCGATCAGGATAAAATGTGTTAGTCATTTTGATATCTAATGTTATACCTAAATTAAGGATTAGTACTGGTTATTTTTTCTTCTTCCTAATAAGTACTTAAATAATTTATAATTTGAAAGTTGTTTAGGTATCTAATCAGCTAAAAAGAAAAACAATTGGTACCAAATAAGCAATTCTCTCTAAAAAAAAGTTAATCACGTGATCAATACATACTATCTTGGTTGGAAATACATCAGAATGCGGTTGAAAGTATTAATTTATACGTTCAAAAGTTGTTTAGGTACTTAGTTGGCAGGAAAAAACAATAGGTATCAATATTGACTTTGGGTATCAAATTAGCCAATCTCCCCCCCAAAAAAAAACTTTCTTTACATTTTTTTTTTAAAGAAAAAACCATAGGATAGGAAAAAAAACCCGGGGGAAGGAAAGAAGAGGTTGGAAAAAATCCATATTGGTGGTTGCAGTTATTTTCTGCATTGCCAAAAAAATTTCTCTCTCTTAATTGCTAATTGTACTTCTTGTCTAATTAATTTAATTCTATCTTTTCCAATTCCCTTTTTTCTCTCCCTCTTTAATATTTATTATGACTTGGACACTTGGCAAGCATACTTTAATAATATATATTAGTGGGAGACCAGCGGGATGCACGAAAGGGTATTAGTGGTCATATAATTATAATTATATTAAAAATTAAAATATAATTGATAAAATAAAATTGTCACATGCCATCCTTCTAAATTCATTTTTTTAAAATTTTTAAGAAAATTAAAAATTAAAGATTACTTATGTATAATTTTTGGTTTTATACTGTAACATCCAAAATTTTCTGACTACCATGGATTGTAAATAATTGGTTCTAATTTTTCAATTATTTAACTATTTTCTTATATTTAAAATGGAAATTTTATTTATTTATTTATTTATTATTGGATGATTTTTCTAAAAATGATTTCTTTGAATAGCCATAAAATCTATTTATTTATATTTGACTTAATATCGTTTAAAATTGTTGATTGAATATTATTTATTTACTTGTTTAAATATTCTAAAAAATATTTTATTCCATTTCATTATAGATTTACTTTATTACTTTTATTATTATTTGGGGAGTTTTGTTGGGGCAATTATGGAATTAAGATAAGTGAGGGACTCAATTTTAATTTTATAAAGGACACAAGGAATTAGGAGGGTGCAATTATAGAATTAGGGTAAATGTGAGTTAGAAGAAAATAAAAGAAGAGATAAAAGGAGGAGTAAGAGAGTAGGTTAAAAGAAAATAAAAAGAAGAGAGTAGAAGAACCGAAAGAGAAAGAGAATTAAGGAAGAAGCAGAGGAAGAGAGAAAAGGAAGGGAAGGAGGCAAAGCCGATAATATTTGGAAAAGATCTAGAAATAAGTGAGGTTGAATTCTACATCAAAGGTGAGTAGAGTAGTTTAAATGGTTCCTTTCTAAATCTTCCCTTTCCTTCTCTAGACGTATGCTCTATTTTTCATGTCTAGAACTTGAATTTGTCGTTTTGAGCTTGTGATGGATATCAAGGAGGAGCAATCTTGGCATGGAAGGATTCGTGGAAGATACCACACGAAGAAATTAGAAGATTCAATCTACTTGGCTTCAAATGTGAAGGCTTACAATTCAAGGCTAATCATAATAAAGATGAAGTCCATGTAGATGATGAAGATGTACATGAAAAGAAGAATATCATGTATAAGAACTTGTATTTCAAATGCAAGGATGGATAATCAAGATTGAAGAATGCCTTGTTGGAATTGTTCAAGGAATTGAAGAACTTATGACTTTCCTTGAAGATGATCTTGATAATGGTTGGAGGTTCTTATATAAATATTTGTATTTTAAGTTGAAGCTTGAAGATATTATAAAGATGGCTTGTAAACACATTTTGATGCACCTAAAATCATGTCATTTTAATCTAAGAATAAAGCATCGAAAGGAGAAGAGATCAAGCCAAAGAAACCAAGAAAAGGCTAAAACAGGGAACAATTAGTGTGGCAACCGACCAGCTAACTGGTTCCAGTTTATGATCAGCTTACAAGGGTGAAAGAATTGAGGTTGACCAGTGCCAGCACCTGTAGTGGCACCTGTGCTGGTCAGTCTCTGATCAAGCGAAGATTGACTTTCTTTTTTCTTTGATTTTTCTTGGTTTCGTTTGTTATTTTGGTTATGTATTAAGAGTAAACATGTCTTTTAACCTTGGAAATGAATTATTACTTTAATTTAGGGTTATAGGACTATATATAGTCCTCATATTTGTATTTGAAAAAACAACTTTTACAAACCACTTAATCAAATTTGAGTGATTCCTTTTAGAGCAAACATTGGTTCTTTCGAGTGTTCATCAAAAACTCTTCTAGGGTTCTTGGTTAACTTCTTAGGGACTTTTCATCACTTGGCTAGAGTGTTGAATTGAGTTGATGAAACTGAAGACATTGGTTGATGTTGGAAGACAACAAAGGTCAATTTTCTAGCTATGATCTTATGATAACTCTTGGGAATTGTTTCAATTGTTGTGATCGAGATTGATGAATGAAAGGGTTCCTTTCAAGATCACATTGTCAGAGCCTAGGTTTTTCATCATAAGGTTGGACTATCTTATTTGCTTTCTTTGTGTAGTGTTAAGTTCATATTTGTTGCTTTGAAATTCTATGATCTTATGAATGATTAGTGTTTTGTTCTTCCACAACTATGCTAGTTCTTCTCTTGTGTTCCTACTCTGTTAGGGCAAATTCTATTTGTTTGGTGTTTCTTCTATCTCTATAAAAAGAAAAATACAAAAGACAAAAAAAAAAAAAAGGTAAAGAGAAAAGGATTTGTGAAAATAAAAAAATTATCAAAAATAGGGTATAAAAAAAAAAGTGATTCATATTGAGATCTATTGTCGAATTGATCAAATTGTTGGTAGAGATTGAATTGTTGATCTATTGTGTTGAATTTCCTATTGCCTACTCAAAATATGTTATCAAGACACTTGATGATGGATATCAAGGAGCTAAACAAGAATTGGTTGGATCAACTTGGATTTCTTCAAAGGAAGAAGATGATATTCATGGAAAAAAGGATGCTTACAAAGACCTACATTTCAAGTATGACAGATCATGAGAGCTTTCAAGTGATGACGTAAAAGAAGACTTGTTCTATGCAAGGAAACTCAAGTTCAAACACTTGTATTTCAAATACAAGTATGTTGTTTCAAGGTTAAGACAATGATGACATTGGTGCAAATCAAGGAAGAACAACTTGTTGTTGTTGAATGGAAGCTCAAGTATAAGGATATGTACTTCAAGTTCAAGCATGGATATTGGAGCGAACAAGGCCTGGAAAACACAAAATATCAATAAGGATTAAAACACTCGAAAAGGGATCGAAATGGGTTGATGATGACTCAATCAACAAAGTAAACGGTGACCTGAGAGCATCAGACAACATGCTACACCGTGCCATTCTAAAAAAATAACCGGTTCAACTGATTGGCGAGCGTTAATTGAAGATTGGCCGACTTTTTTCTTGTTTTTGACTTTTCTTATTATTTAGCTTATTTCTTAAAGGTATTTATGTATTTAAACCCTTGGCATGAATTTTTAGATCATTTTAGGGCTATGGAACTTTATATACTTCTTATCTTTGTAACTTTCATAACACTTTTACAACCAATTTGATAATTGAATGAATCAAACATGATTCCTTCAGAGTGTTCTTCATTTAATTCTTCTTAGGGCTCTTCATTAAGTACTTTAGGGCTTTTCATCACTTTGGTTAGGGTATTAATTTGTCTACCAACATCAAATCCCTTTTTGTAAATTTTGAAAACTATGTTGGTAAGACAAAATATCAGACACCAGATATGCAATAAATGACACATAATTAAATGTCAATAAGAAAAAGCAATAAAAAGGAAATTTAAGCCAAGAACATAATGATTTATAGTAATGGGTCAACTCACCATTATCAGTCTACATTCACTACCTAAGGTTTTCTACCTTAGGCCTTTACCCAAATCCACTAATTTCAACAAACAAATACAACCACGGGCAACAAACCCAAGTTTTACAATCAAATACAAACTAAGATAATCCCTTTCAAGGATTTTGTATCACAAAGACAACCTTGACAAACAAACTAACAATAAATCAAACTAGAATCACCATTTCCAAGGGTTTTGTGTTACAAAGGCAACTTATCTAAGAAGCACTTCCCTCTGGAGTGATATGTACATGATGAAGACCTATCAAGTTTCCTTTTGATGATTCTTGATGAAAAGTGTTAAAGAAGATTGAATCTTTTAAAGCTCAATCCTTTTTTGGAATCTCTTATATCTCTTAGAAGTTTTTGGTACCAAAAAGGTTATATTTGAAACGAGAAAAGTGGCTTAAATAGTGTTTGCACGAAGATAGGACATTGGTCTTTGGTGTGAAAAATCCATCAGTTTTGGACTATCTATTTTGGCCAATTCAGGGTCCAAAAATTGTTCAGAAAGTTTCTAGACAAGTATTAGGTCCAGATTCAAGCGAATTGGATGGTCCATTTTTTGGGCATATTTAAGTTGGTCATCTAAAACTTAAAACACTTGTATTTTTTATTTTTCAAGATATAAACATTCAAAACCTTTCAAAAACACTTTGATAAATTATTTTTGAAATATTCTTTTATAAGAACATATATTTTAAAAGATTTATAAGTATATTAAGAAATCTATTTAAAGTATAGTGTAAGAATCATTAGGGAAGGAAAACTTGGTACAAGAGAAGAACTAATTTACCTAATCAAGCTTTCTATACTAATTCTTCAATCTTAAAAAAGGATATGAATGATATATTCAACCCTTTTATTCATTTTACAATTGTATACATTGATGAAGTATTAGTATTTAGCGAGTCACTAGAACAACACTTTAAACATTTGAATATTTTTCTCGACATCGTCAAGAAAAATGGGCTGGTGATAAGTGCCAGTAAGTTGAAATTGTTTCAGACTAAGATTAGATTTTTAGGTCATGATTTGGACAAAGGGCTATATAAGCCTATTACTAGATTAATAGAATTTGCAGAGAAATTTCCAGATGAAATCAGAGATAAGACTTAATTGCAGAGATTTTTAGGAAGTTTAAATTATGTGGCAGATTTCATTCCCAACTTGAAATTCATTTGCAAACCTCTCTATGACCGATTGAAAAAGAATCCAGTCGCTTGGGGTTCGAAATAGACCCAAATTGTTCAACATTTGAAACAACTTATCAAAAATCTTCCTTGTCTCAGTATTCCTGATCCAGAAGCATCCATGATAGTTGAAATCGATGCCTCTAAAATTGGCTTTAGAGGTATTCTCAAACAAAAGAAATTTGACACTTCTTCTTATCAAATTATCCAAAATCAATCAAGAATCATATCGCAAAAGAAACTTGATATTTCTCTTATGAAAATATTTGTAGGATTTAAGCCTGAAGTTGATACCCCTTCATTGGTGGAGTCAACAAGTAGTCTTGTACAAATTTGTAGACTGGTAAAATATACTAACCAATTTATATTTGTAGGGAGATATTTTGCAGGCATGGAAACACCTACTGAAATAACCCTTGGCCCTTATTCTTTGAAAACCTATCCAAAAAACACTAATTTGTCTTTTAGAACCGGATTTGATCTCTGTCCAACTCATCAATGGCTTATCGACAATCTATGGAATTTAAAAACAAAACCTCAATTCCCAAATATCTTAAAAGTAGTAGCAGGAGATCTTGTTTTCCTCTCTTCCTCCTTAGATCAACTGGAAACCCAAGAGTTGAACAAAAAAGAGATCCAACAATTTGTAAAAGAAGAAGAAGATAAAGGACAGAAGGAGTGGAGAACCTTTCCTGAAAACCTATATGAAGTTAAGGATGTGATTCACGATTTTTTGCTGAAAGCAAAAATTGAGGAACAAGTTGCTATTCAAAAATTGTTGAGAGAATTTGTAACCTTAGAAAATCCCCCATTAGAAGGAGCAACTTTTAGAGTTCTTTCCTTTAGCGGAGAACTAGAGTCTAGAGTCATTGGGCACTCTATTGTCAAACTCTACATTAACTTTAAGCATTAGAAAACCCACGAATTTGACGGACTAGTACTCTCGATCCCAAAACTCTTAGAGCATGGTTTTATTTCCAGACTCACAATTCCAAAACAAAGATTTGAAAAAATAACAGGTTATCGAGGAGTTGATTGGGTTATCCATCAAGGAATGCTAAAACGATGGGAAACTCATGGATATGTAAATATTAAAATCTTTTCTATCCCTCCCAGTTTCTTCTCCTCTCATCCTGAGGATGCTAAGACTATTTTCCTAATTGAACGCGTGAGGTACATGAAGCCCGTTGTCGACAAAGAATACTAAGCTACTCATTTGTTTCCAGAAAAATTTCATTCTATTAGAGAGCAACTTGAATTCTACAGGGCAGCCATGGTCAACCACCAGATGGAACTTTAGCTTGAGACTTTGACTTACTGTGACAAGAATGTTAAAGTTTGTATTCCATATTTTAGAGGAATTCTTCTCCCTTTCTTTGACATTGTAAAAGAAGATCAGCCTCTCATGGATTACCTATCATCAGTATCTGTTTTATCAAGAACTCTTGTTCAAGGCGATAAGTATGATGGAGATTAAGAATAGTTGAAGGAAGAGATTTCACCAGATTGAATAATTAAGATTTGCAGAAAACAGACAAAACTATTGGCAGACAAGATTTGAGAATGCTCACAAGGTGGTGGACAACTTTCTTAAAAGGTTCCCTGTCCACTTTCAATTATTTGAAGACCATTGGTATCCACTTGTGGATTTGAAGATTAGAAAAGAATCTACTTTTAGTAAAGCAGTTGACATCAGTGGATTAGCTTTATTAAAGTAGACATAATTGTACTCTATTTGAATTATTTGCATTTTGGACTAGAAAAGATAAATTTGAAGTCCACTCTAGAATTTGCTATTTAATAGCATCATTTGTAAATTTGGAGGACACAACCAATTTCCCCACTTGTTTTCAAAACGGCTAAATCCCTCAAAAACACTCTATTGTAATCTCTTGTATTTGAAGATATTTCTCTGAAATTGAAGTTTATTTGAATAAGCTTTTCTCAGTAAGTTTTATGATTACTTTATTCGAAACCTTATTTTATAAAATGTTTTAAAAATAAACATTTTGATTTGTGAAACGATCCCTTCCACCTAATGGTATCAAAGCCAAGTTATTTGATGATTTGAACACTTTTATTCTTATTAATTTATATTCAATTTATCTCCGGATGCAGAATATAATTTAGTTGATGTTTTCTCATAATATCGAGTAGGAATTAATCTTTCTTGAATACAATTCTGATCTGCGCCAGAGTCTAATAATGCTGTTACAGTTATTACAAAATCCTTTATTTTTATGGTTATTGGTATATACCATTTCTGAAAAGTAGTACATTTAATTGCTTCAATGTATTTATCTGATTCCTTATTTTTTGAAGTTTCGACTTCATCTATTTCTTCTAATATTGGTTTATTAGTTTCAAATTTTAACCTCAAAATTTCTTGACTTAAAGAACTAATTTCTTCAATTTGATTTTTATCATTTTCTGATGCAGATTAGCCCGAGCTCGGAATGGGCAAAACTTTGACTTTTGGGATTTTTATGTTTTTAGGGTTTTTTTTAGGGATTTTCAATTAGGTTTAGGTTAGATTTTAGGTTATAAATATCTCGTTTTGTCTTTAGTTATAGAGAGGCTTTTACAATGTGATTTTTTTGACCTTTTGTCGTTAAACTGAAAACTTGTGTGTTTTCATAATATCCAGTAACTTTTCCTATTTAGTAATTTATTTGTTCCTGTTTATTGCATCAGTTGGTATTAGAGCCTCAGTTTGCTAAAATCAATGGCTGAGCAAATTCGTGGAGGTCGTGGACAACGTCGTGCTGGAAAGGGACGTGGAGTTGTTCCTGAGGAAGACGAACCGCCTAGTCAACGAGACCTATAGGAAGTCGAGAACAAAAACACGGAACAGAGAACGCGAATTTAGGACATAGTGCAGCCACTGGCGGATGCGCGGTTGGATGTTTAGTTCGAGGAGGGTGTGGAATCGGAGATTGAATCCGTTTGTAGCGTTGAACCGAGGGCGACAAAACCAATTAGAATGATGTGGCCAACAACCATCTTCTTTCCAGAATTTCGGCATGAAAATCGAGATTCCCTGTTTTGAGGGTGGGGTGCATCCTAATGAATTTTTAGATTGGTTACATATGGTGGAGAGGATTTTCAATCTTCGAGATTTGACGAAAGAACAGAAGGTTTAGATCGTGGCGATTAAATTGCGTGCTTCGATTTGGTGGGAGCACATTAAGAAGCAACGTGCCAGAGAAGGAAAGTCGAAAATTTCAACTTCGGAAAAGATGAAGAAACTATTGCGGAAAAAGTTCCTACAGGTACACTATCGGCAAAAGGCGTTTATCGATTATCATTCCATTCAGCAGCTGGAGTTATCAGTGGAGCAATACATCACGGAGTTTGATTGGCTACGCATGAGGTGTAACATCACCAAGACGACGAGCAGACGGTGGTGCTATTTTTATCAGTGCTAAAATTCGAGATTGCTGATGTGGTTCAACTATAGCAATTTTGGACATATGACAATGTTTGCAGATTGGCCTTGAAGGTCGAGGGGCAGCAGTTCGGGCTCTAGGGTTTCGAGTCGATTCCAGTACAAACTTAGTTGACAATCATCATCTTCAAGGGTGGCGGTTGTGAATAAGAGTGAAAAGGGCAAGACAGTGACAAAGGACAACCCGTAATGCCGAACCAACAAAGATGCGGGCACGGGGGAGACGGTGAAGTGGTGTTTTAAGTGCCAGGGTTTTGGGCACTTTGTTGTAGACTGCCCAAATAGGCAGTTCGTGACTCTCAGCGAGGAGTTGCTAAGTCGAGTTTCGATGAGGAAGAAGAGGACGCGCAGAACGAGGAGGAGGTCGTATATGCAGATTTAGGAGAATCCCTGATGATTGACGATTGCTATGTGTGGCGGCAGAAGACGTGTCTTGGCTTCGACATAACATCTTCCATACTCGGTGCACTGTCAAGGGAAAGGTTTATAACATGATTATTGATGGAGGTAGTTGCGAGAAAATGGTCTCGACAACAATGGTCGAGAAATTAGGATTGGAGATAGTAGAGCATCTGCAACCCTACAAAATGTGGTGTCTAAAGAAGTTCAAAGATGTTAAGGTCAGCAAGTAGTGCTTGGTACAGTTCTCAATTGGAAAGAGGTACGATGATGAGGTATGGTGTGACGTGGTTCCCATGGATGCTTGCCACATTCTGTTAGGGAGGTTGTGGTAGTATGTCGATGAACAAAGCATGACGAGTTCCAGAATACTTACACCTTCAGCAAGGACGACCAAAACATTATGTTGGGTCCTTCGAATTTGAGGAAGGAGATGGCAAAGGCTCTGTTGTTTAGGGCTGATTTTCGAGAGGAGGCAATCAAGGTGAAGGAGATTTTTGCCTTGGTGGTTATGGAGCAAAAAGAAGATCATTCGAAGTTTCCCGAGGAGATTATTAATTATTAAGGGAATTTGCTGATATAATGCCAGAGGAGATGCTTTCAGGACTGCCACCTATGAGGGATATTCAACATTGTATAGACTTCGTGCCGGGGCTTGCAATTCCGCATAAGGCAGCCTATCGTATGAGTCCGTAGCAGCATGAGGAGTTACAAAGGCAAGTGTGGGAGTTGATGGAAAAGGGGGTTGTCTGAGAGAGTATGAGTCCTTATGCAGTACCAGCATTGTTGGTGCCGAAGAAAGATGGTTCGTGGTAGATGTGCATCGACAGTCGGGTGGTGAACAAGATTACCACCAGGTATAGATTCCCAATTCCTCGATTTGATAACTTGATTGATCAGTTGCATGGGGTGTCTATATTTTCGAAGATAGATTTAAGGAGCGGATATTATCAGATTCGGGTTTGTCCAGGAGATGAGTGGAAGTCTGCATTTGAGATGGGCTGTACGAGTGGATGGTCATGCAGTTTGAATTGTCGAACGAGCCCCACACTTTCATGGGGTTGATGAACCAGGTGTTTCGTCCGTTTATTGGGCGATTTGTGGTGTTGTATTTCGATGACATTTTGATATTCAATGGTTCGGTTGGGCAGCATTTACAACATTTGAGAGAGGTATTTGAGGTGCTAAGGGAGTAGAAGTTGTTCACGGATCTGAAAAAGTGTCACTTTTTGACAAATCAAGTGACATTTTTAGGGTATGTAGTGTCGGGTGAAGGTGTTCGAATGGATCCTGCAAAAGTGGAGGCGATTCTGAAATGGGAGACACCGAAGACGATGTTTGATGTTCGAAGTTTCCATGGACTGGAGTCCTTCTACAGGCGTTTTATCCAAGGTTTCAATTCCATCATTGCACCATTGACGGACTGTTTGAAGGGAAATCGCTTCATATGGATTACCGAGGCAGATGAGGCTTTCAAATTAGTGAAACAAAAGGTAATCGAAGCTCTAGTTTTAGTATTACCTGACTTTTCTGAAATTTTCGAAGTACATTATGATGCTTTAGGAGTGGGAATTGGAGGAGTTTTGAGTCAGCGTGGCAAGTTGGTAGCTTTCTTCAGTGAGAAAGCTCAATGAGGCAAAACAACGGTATTCAACATATGATAAGGAGTTTTATGCAATTGTGCGGAGTTTGGAGCATTGAAGGCATTATCTAGTGTCCAAGGAGTCTATCTTGTTTTCAGATCATGAAGCATTGAAGTTCATAAATGGACAGCACAAATTGAATGCAAGACATGCAAAGTGGGTGGAGTTCTTGCAAGCCTTCAGTTTCTCCATTCAACACAAGGCTGGGATACTAAATCAAGTGGCAGATGCATTGAGCAGGAGGCATACCTTGTTGAACACAATACAGGTCCAGGTAATCGGATTTGATTCGTTTTTTAACTTGTATAGAGATGATCCGGAGTTCAAGGGTGTTTGGGAGAAATGTCAGATGGGACCACAACAATTGTTCATGATTCAGGACAGGTTTCTTTTTCGGGGGAGTCGATTATGTGTTCCTGATTGCTCGTTGAGGGCAGCCATTGTGGATAAGCGTCATGCCGAAGGGTTAGCCGGACATTTTGGAATTGACAAGACGTTGGCATTGGTATGGGAAGATTTTTACTGGCCTAGAATGGAACGGGACATGATTCGATGTGTTTAGCAATGCAAAATCTGTCATATTGCTGAAACTAAGAGTAGCAATGCTGGATTGGACTAAGAGTAGCAATCTGTCATACCTTGTTGAACACAATACAGGTCCAGGTAATCGGATTTGATTCGTTTTTTAACTTGTATAGAGATGATCCGGAGTTCAAGGGTGTTTGGGAGAAATGTCAGATGGGACCACAACAATTGTTCATGATTCAGGACAGGTTTCTTTTTCGGGGGAGTCGATTATGTGTTCCTGATTGCTCGTTGAGGGCAGCCATTGTGGATAAGCGTCATGCCGAAGGGTTAGCCGGACATTTTGGAATTGACAAGACGTTGGCATTGGTATGGGAAGATTTTTACTGGCCTAGAATGGAACGGGACATGATTCGATGTGTTTAGCGATGCAAAATCTGTCATATTGCTGAAACTAAGAGTAGCAATACTGGATTGTATTTGCCATTACCTGTTCTGTTGGCACCTTGGGAAGATATCAGTATCATTTTTTTTTTTTTGGGTTGCCAAGGACACAAAGGAACAAGGATTCGATTATGGTAGTGGTTGATAGATTCTCGAAGATGGCATGTTTTGTTCCCTGCAACGAAACGTTTGATGCTCACAAGTGGCTAGGTTGTTTTTGTAGGAAATTGTTAAATTACATGGAATACCAAAGTCAATCACCTCTGGCAGAGATGTGAAATTTTTCAGTCATTTTTGGCGAACTCTTAGGAGGCATTTGGGCACCAAATTGTAGTTCAGCTCTTCTCATCACGCTCAAACAAACAGATAAACGAAGGTTGTGAATAGAAGCTTGGGGAATTTGCTGCGAAGTTTACTAGGAGACTAGCCAAAGAAGTGGGACTTGGTGCTACCACAGGTTGAATTTGCATACAACCGTTCAGTAAACCGGACGACGGGAAGAGTCCATTTGAGATTGTTTACAGACACAATCCAGCTACTCCATTAGACCTTAATCCGTTACCAGTCCACCACCAGTTCAGTTCGGATACAGTGGAGCATGCTCAGCAAATCAAGGAGTTACATTCCCAAGTCCGTGATCGGATCAATCAGCAAACTTACAATACAAACAAAAGGTCGACAAGCGTTGAAAGAAGGTAGTGTTCAAGGAGGGAGAATCTTTTCCCAACCAGGGAGGGTGATGCCGGGCACGATTCCCGAAACGATTGGTCTGAACTCGGATCGAGCTCAAATTTGACCGAGTGACCTAGAACGGCCCAACTATAAAAAATTATAGCTATGCTGTGATGCAAGGCAATTTTCGGCCATCCGGAGTCATCTTGATGGAGTTTGGGGCATTTTTCTGTTTTCAGTGGCATTATCATAATTTTTCAGTGCTTAAGCGGCAATTTCATAATTTACTATTTTCTAGGGGGTATTTTTGTAATTTCTTTACTTTTCGATTCCGATTAGGTTTAGGTTTTGTTTTGGCTTTAAATATTTCATTTCTCATTGTTTTCGACAGCTTTTGATTAATTAAAATTTTCAACTTTGGTCGTTTTTCCAAAAACTTATGTGTTTTCGTAGTTTTTCCAGTCTTTCTTCTTTTAATCATTCTTTTCGACATTATTCTTGCATCAGTCGATATCAGAGCTAGGGTTTTTGCTGGAAGAAGAAAATGTTTTCCTTATATGTAGAAGAAGACCCTCGATTTTTCAGAAATTCCAGATTTGGTCATTAAGTTTTGTTTATTAGCCCAATTAGGAGTTTATTATTATTATTATTATTAGCTTTTTAGTTAGAGTGCTTTTGGGCCTTAACATTGGTAGAAACGCAGCTGGTGAGAACAAGTCAGATTCGAGGGCGAATCTTTTCTAAGTTGGGAAGAATGATGCAGACTGGTCCGAGCTCAGATTGGGCTCAACTTTGACTTTTGGGCTTTTTATGTTTTTAGGGTTTTTTCAAATTTTCAATTAGGTTTTGAGTAGATTTTAGATTATAAATATCTCGTTTTGTCTTCAGTATAGAGAGGCTTTTACAATGTGATTTTTCCAATTTTTTGTCGTTAAACCGAAAACTTGTGTGTTTTCACAATATCCAGTTCTTTTCTTGTTTAGCCGTTAATTCGTTCCTATTTATTACATCATTTTTTAAAGTCTTTTATTTCTTCTTTAATCTGCCTAATCTCTAATTTTAAATCTTCAAATGTTGTTTCTTGATTCTTATTCTTAAATCTACTAAATACTTCTTTAATACTATAAGGTTCTATATCTTGTTTAGGATTGCTAAATATAGAATCTTTTAGTCTTATTAAATATTCTTGTTTTACTTCTGAATCTTCTACTTTATCTAGTTTTTCAAAAAATATCCCAACTTAAAATTCATTGGCAAACATCTTTATGACCGATTGAAAAAGAATCCAGTTGCTTGGGGTTTGGAACAGATCCAAATTGTTCAATATTTGAAACAACTTGTCAAAAATCTTCCTTGTCTCAGTATTCCTGATCTAGAAGCATCCATGATAGTTGAAACCGATGTCTCTGAAATTGGCTTTGAAGGTATTCTCAAACAGAAGAAATTTGACTCTTCTTCTAAACAAATTATTCACTATCAATTAGGATTATGGAACAACGGCCAAAAGAACTATAGTATTATCAAAAAAGAAATTTTATCTATTGTTTTATGTACTACAAAATTTCAGGATGATTTGATTAAAAATTTTTTTTGACAAGAACAGACTGTAAGTCTGCAAAAGAAGTTTTAATAAAGGATGTAAAAAATTTTGTTTCAAAGCAAATATTTGCTAGATGGCAAGCCATCTTATCTACTTTTGATTTTGATATAGAATTTATTAGTGGAGAAAAGAATTTTCTAGCTGATTTTTTAACAAGAGAATTTTTGCAGAGAAAGCATGAGACCATCACCTCTCACCGCGAGCCAAATCAGAGCCAATATGCAATCTAATAGAACTCTTACTCAATCTCCTCAAAATAGATTTTCCATATTTGGATCCTTTCCTCCACTTAATTCTTCAACTAGTAAACTCATTCCAAATGCCTATTTGAAGGGTAGCTATATTTTCAATAGTGACCTAATGAAAGATAGAAATTTCTTTTTGATTTATCTAGGTTATAGCTAGTGGAGGCTTCTGAGAAGGATTTTCTAGTTTTAATCAGTGCAGTTGGTCTTTAAAATTCTAATTGAATACTTCCATCTGGTGTTTCTATTACCTTTTCTAGTGTTTTAGATTCTTGATTTTCTCTTTCATTTAACCTTTCAAAGTTCCATTTATGATCTTTATTTTCTAAAACATCGGTCCATTTTAAAGTTCTAGGTGCAAAACTACTAGATCTGAAAAAAATTTGTTTCTAGTAAAAGAGTTTCATTTGGGTTAAAGTGTTGAATTGCTTTTGGATTAACGGTTGTTTTCATTAGTTTATAATAGATTCTATATACTAATACTAATCCTCTAGTTCCTATTTCAACATTATAATTTTTTATTTGCAAATTTAATGTTAAGGCTTTCAAAAAATGAGGGTCATTAAAATCTAAGGCGCAATTAGGAGAACAATTCATATATACTGGTCCGTTTCCTACATCAGATTCTAATACTGCTATTATATTTCTGTCAAAATCTAACCATCTAGAATCTCGTAATATTAAACATACAGGTTGACTACGTCCTACTAATGTAAACAAAGGTTTAACTATAATTTGTACTAATCCAATATGACAATATTTAAATTTTTTCTCTTTATGCAAATTCGTAACATGCTGATTCATCAAATAAATAGTTCCAAATTCTTTATATATTGATATTGTATTTTCAGTAGTTTTGATAATAAAATCTTGGGTAAAATCAAATAATCCTTTATGATAAATTTTGCTAATCTTTTATGAGGGAATATTCCATCTAGACAGTTTCTTTTCAATATCATTCAAAGAAATACTCATCTCTTGATCATTCATAATAATACTATCTAATTCAGATAGGTTTTGCATAGTGGGAATAGAAGCTGTCATGATTCAAAATCTTATGAAAACTCTATCTATCCAATAGCTTACTCAATCAATAATCTAGAAATATCTCTTCCGATCTTAATGCTTAAGTTTGTCTAACACAGTCTCCTATGGGAATCTTAGGACTTACCTAAGTTTGGACTCTCCAGATATGCTGTCTGCTTTCTCAAGGGGTCTCTTGTATGGTCTGGCCCTAACAACTTCTTTCACCTGTGGCTTAATAATGGGCTACTCCAACCGTCTTACGGTCCGCCCTGGTACTCAGCCTGTCATACACAGATTCTGAACACCGAGTTCTAAATCTTCCTAATAGTTGGCAGAGTGTGATAGATAAACAGCAGGATTAAGAAAGAAAGAGAGATTTGAAGATTATCTCATGGATTTGCTAAAGGAAGAAAGAATAAAAGAGTTTAAACTTTCATCCTTAAGATTTCGAATCATCAAATAACTTGGCTCTGATAACCTTAGGTGAAAGGGATCGTTTCACAAATCAAAATGTTTATTTTTAAAACATTTTATAAAATAAGATTTCAAATAAAGTAAGCATAAAACATACTGAGAAAAGCTTCTTCAAATAAACTTCTATTTCATAGAAATATCTTCAAATACAAGAGATAACAACAGAGAGTGCTTGAGGGATTTAGCCTTTTTGAAAACAAGTGGGGATATTGCCTGTGTCCTACCAAACTTACAAATGATGCTATTAAATAGCAAATTCTAGAGCGGACTTCAAAATTTTCTTTTCAAGTCCGAAATGCAAATAATCCAAATAGAGTACAATTATTTCTGGTTTAATAAAGCTGATCCATTGATGTCGGCTGCTTTACTAAAAGTAGATTCTTTTCTAATCTTCAAATCTGCAAGTGGATACCAATGGTCTTCAAATAATTGAAAGTGGACCTTTTGAGAAAGTTGTCCACCACCTGGTGAGTGTTTTCAAGTCTTGTCATCCATTTTGCTAATGCTGTCAAATCTTGTTTGCCAATCTTATGGTGAGTACTGTAACTGATAGGCAGCTGCAATGCCTTTTAGATCTTCAATATCTCCATTATCTCCGAAAGGAGATATAGCAAATTGTTGGTCTTCCTCTTCTTCTGCTTCTTATAGCTGAGAGTACAACTTCACAAATTCTTCCTGGATCTGTCCTTTTGATTTCCTGGTTGAACTTGTTGATGATGTCTCATCTTTTGGTTTTTGTGTGGTTTCTTTGGGGATCCATCCTCGAATGGTGACTTCTCTACACAGATATCTAATCATGTCAACATTTTCTATTTTAAATTTCCAACCAATAATAAAATTGATTTTCTTTTTGAAGAAAAATCTGCAGTGCTGCATGTGTTCCGGTTGTCCCTCAATGTTCTCCTTTTTGACAAATTCTTCAATTTCTTTTCTTTTCTTTTCTTTTCATAAAGGATTTCTGGTGTTGTTCACAATTGCTTCCACCAATAGTAAAACCATCGGGGAAACTTGCTAATTTCAGTGCGGTCATACTTGATAAACCAAGTATGGCTGCCTTCTCTTAGAAACATAAAATTATTCCATGCATCTAAATAATCAAGGAAATTGTAAGATGGAGGTCTACAAGGTACTTCAAATTGTATCGGAGAATGAATGGAAGAGGAATTCCAATTTTCCAAATTTGAAAGTTCAAGAATTCTAATAGGAGAAAAGGCAATGCCTTTGGAATTGGGTTCATGTTCAATTTCAATTTCTTCTGAACAAATTATTCGCAATCAATCAAGATTATAGAACAACAACCAAAAGAACTATAGTACTATCAAAAAATAAATTTTATCTTTTGTTTTATGTATTACAAAATTTCAAGATGATTTGATTAACAAAAAATTTTTGATAAAAACAAACTATAAGTCTGCAAAAGAAGTTTTAATAAAGCATGTAAAAAATTTGGTTTCAAAACAAATATTTGCTAGATGGCAAGCCATCTTATCTACTTTTGATTTTGATATAGAATTTATTTGTGGAGAAAAGAATTTTCTAGCTGATTTTTTAACAAGAGAATTTTTGCAATGAAAGCATGAGACCTTCACCTCTCACCGCGAGCCAAATCAGAGCCAACATGCAGTCTAATAGAACTCTTATTCCCTCTCCTCAAAATAGATTTTCCATATTAGGATCCTTTCCTCCACTTCGTTCTTCAACTAGTAAACTCATCACTCCATTTGAAATTGTCCAACCCTCTACCAGCAAACCCTAAAAAGAAACCAAGACGCAAATAGTAAAAATGGATTCTAGCCATTATGCACTTCCTATACCAGAAACTTATAAGGAAGCAGAAACTCCAAATATTGGAAAGAAACAATTAGAACAACCCACCTCATCTCCAAAGCAGCATGAAAATATTCCTACCTCTCTCATCCCCATTTTACCAATAGAAAGAAACTTTCTTCATCTATCTGAAAGAGAACTCGTCAACAAACTCATTCCGAAGTCCTATTTGAAGGGTAGCTATATTTTCAATAGTAACCCAATGAAAGATAGAAATTTCTATGAGCACATATTAGTACACTCAGGATCAACATTTCAGCATCTTCTTTGGTTAATTTAAATTCCTTTTGAAAACTTATGTTAGTATCTTCTAGTTCTAACGATTTTAATATTGGAATTTCTTCTTTACTTTTAGAAGATTTTAAACAATGTTACTAATTTTAACAATACTGTTTAACACTGTTTTTTTATATTCACTTTAATAAAACTTACAAATATTAAAGAAGGCTTTTGAATGCTTCAACTTCAAATATATTTCATTCAAATTTTCATGCAAAGTGACAAAGAGTACAAAGTTTGGGAATACTTGCAAATTTCAGAAGTGAAAAGTGCGGTTATTTAGCAGTGCTCAGCACCTTACAGGTTATCCTATTTATAAAGATTTCTTACGGACTTCAAACTAATTCTTTTGAGTCCGGCATAGTACATTCAAATAATTCTTTCTAGTTTTTGAAAAGTAAAATACAATTATTACAAATAAAACAAACAACTTTAAAAAGCTGTCTGCCATTCTTCAATTATTCGTGCTAGTTGTCACTAGTTGGCCGAATGAGGTAGACTCCTATGCTCAAATTCTTCAAGTGCTTCTTATCCTTTTGTCCTTTTCATCCTTAGTGCTTCCAATTCTTTTTTCAATCGAAATTCCTTGAATTCTTGAAAGTCCATGTACTTATAAGTGAGGTCTTGTCAATTGAAAATGCTGAAATTCTTTTAGTAGATATGTTTCAAATTTGGTCTTCTTCCCCTATGGAGAATAGGGCTGGCATGGGGCTGCAATTCCATCATCAATGTCATCTTGTGCTTTGTATTGGGAGGCTGCAAATTGGTCTGGTTCATCCTCAGCATCCTGCAAATCAGAATATAATTTTGCCAATTCTTCTTGAATTTGTTTTTTGCTTTTTCTCTGGGAAGAACTAGTCAATGATGCTTCTTATTTCATTTCTATTTTGAAGCTCCAATCAATTATAAAATTGATTTTCTTATAAAATTTAAAATTTATAGATTGAAGAGAAGTGGGGAATTAGGAAAGTTAGGAATTGAAAAAATAACTAATTTGCCTAATCAAGCTTTCTATACAAATTCTTCAATCTTAAAAAAGTTTACAGTGACTCTAATTTTTGTAAGACTTCCTTCTTGTGGGCATAATTTCTCATTCATGGGGAACATTGATATAATACAAATCCTGCTAAAATAAATAAACTTGAAGCATCATTAATTCTAATTTGTTACAATCAGAATAAATTTAATTAAAAGTCTATTTGGGCTTTCACAAAGCAATGGTTTCTAATAATTTGTCAATCATATCTTTTACTATTATATTGATAAATAATATTCAAGTGGTGCTGATAAAGAGGATGATTCAATTATTTTCTTTATCTATGAAATTCGCTTCCTTGTTCCTTATATCTAATTATTTAATTTCTTTTTTTTTCTTAGAGATTGAACAGCTAAAACACTCTTTCTTAGTCTTCTTTTCTCTTTTGCATAAATTTGGAATTTCATTTTATCTTAAATTAAGGATAAGACTCAATTGCAGAAATTTTTAGGATGTTTGAATTATGTGCCAGATTTCATTCCCAATCTGAAATTCACTTGTAAACCTCTCTATGATCGTCTTGAAAAGAATCCAGTTGGTTGGGGTTCGTAACAGACCTAAACTGTCCAGTATTTGAAACAACTTGTTTAGAGGCCTCATTATCTCGATATTTCTACTTTCGATACACAAGGAAAAGTTGAATTCTATTTCATTAAAATGTTTTCAGGATTCAACCCTGAAGTTGACACCCCTTTATTGGAGGAGTCAACAAGTAGACTTTTAGAAAAGATCACTGTATAGATCACTTTTAGGCAATTATGATCCAATATTTATTGTTTGATATTTGCAGGAATATTCAAAATGACAACAGACTCATCTAAAAAGGAAATAGCCTTCAGTCCTTATTGTCTAAAAACCTATCCAAAAAATTCAAACCTTTCTTTTAAAATTGATTTTGACTTGAACCCAGATCATCAATGTCTGATTGACAATCTGTGGAATTTGAAATCAAAGCAACAATTTTCCAGTATCATAAAAGCACACTTTGTTTATCATACCTCATCTTTGGAACAATTGAAGACTCAAGAAATTGAAAAGGTAGAAATAGTTCAATTTAATAGGAAGAAGATAAAAAATAAAGGGCATGGAGGAAATTACTGAAGGGAAAATTTACCTCAAATCTACAGAGAAACGAGATCCAAATCCCATTAAAATTGTTTTTACACATGAGAATTGATACATACCTTTTTGAATCATCTGAAGCTGTAGATCTGTCTGATAAATTAATGAGGTCTTCTAGGCTTCAACTCTTCTAATCTATTCCCTATGATCAGTTTGGGGAACAGAAGAGAATAGGAAAAGAGGAATCTTATCTTCTTGAGTGGTGGCTGTGGAAAAAAAAAACAAACAGACTTACTGGAATTTTCTTTTCAGAAAATCAAGTCTATTCTAAAATTAGGGTTCTGAATCAGTTAACCTAATTACTGGAAATAGTAGGATATAAATAATCTTAAAATAACCTAATTAGAAGTTGGGCTTCTATGGGCCATAACCCAATAAGCCTTAATGTAATTAAAGGTTCAATAATTATTTATTAGATCATAAACCCAAAATAATTATCTTGGACCTTTAACTAAAAAAAAACTTTATTTATTTTTAGTTTAAGCCCAACAATAATTAATCTTATGGACTTAAGTTCAAATTAATTATAAGACTAATAAAAATAAATAGCCACTCATTTATTTTATTTAAGCCCAATCAATAATTAATCGCATGGACCTAAGTCCAAATTAATTATACGACTAATTAAAATAAATCTTTTAGAATAAAATTAATGCCTCTTTACTTCCCATTTCAGAATGATATAAAATCACTCATAAACTATAGGGCTAAATTAGGGACCTTAAGACATAATGCTCAACGCTCCGTAAAATGATCAAAATACCCTTGCTACCTAATAGCAATATACTTAGCCATTTCAAACATCTTCTATTATCAACATAAGAAGATGATGTATTCCAAGACACATTGATATAAAAACAGGAGACTTGTTGAGATAAATCTCAACCCTTAGTCTTTGACCTATAGGTGTATTGACACATTTACCCTTCTATGTAACACCTACTATTGAGCATAGGTCTGGTGTATTATCACCTTACTCAATAGCATCTACCATACTTTGGTATCTAGTTCAATCTGTTAATTCACATTGAATATTCAGTACTATATTAAATAGTACTACCAAGGCTTTGGATTCTATGAATTAAGTTGAACAATCCACATGGGGGCGATTAACCCATCTTAGTAGAAAGATGGCATAGCGACTCTATTGTATAGATCTGTCTTAACTAACTACATAAATGTATCTGACATAAAAGGCTATTGGTCTTGTACAAAAGAAACCTTGCCTATATCATATTAAGGCACATTAACCTAGCTTCGTCAAACCACCAACCCATACTCATATCGTGGGGTTGTGTCCACGCAGTAGCTACAATAACATTAGTTCGTTTTCCTTTGATAGTACATTTAGCAAACTATCATTATGTGGTCCTGTTCAACACATTCAAAATGTGTTAACACATGTAGTCCGGGTTCACAATCCAATGACTAAAGGTAAGTCACCCTAAAAGGATACTAATTTGTTATGACCTTTATTCAATGGAACGGCCAATTCCATTAAACAGTGAAGAACAATTTCCTTATGATTTAAACTTCCAGTGATCCATACCTTACTATACTGAACGTCTCAGCACATAGATCACCTATTTAAATCAAGTTGGAACTTATTGTATGAAAAACATATGCATAGAAATAATTCAAACAATACCTCAATTTTATTAAATCAAAAATTACAAAAAATTAATAGTCTTTTTGGGCATAAATCCTTATAGACTCTCACTTGCACAACTAAGACTAACTATCCTATTCTAACCCCCATATCATCTAGACGTCTTTTGAAGACCCTTTCTGCTAAAGGCTTGGTAAAAGGATTTGCTAGATTATGCTCTGAGGGAATTTGGTCTACCACTATCTCCTTCTTCTGAATGAAGTATCGAATCAAGTGATACTTTCTCTCGATGTGCTTGCCCTTTCAGTGATTTCTTGGTTCCTTGCACCGGGCAACTATTGCACTGTTGTCACAATACATGGTCATCAACTTATCCATGTTAGGTGCGACTTCTAGTTTTGTTAAGAACTTTTTGAGCCATACTGCATCCTTGGATGCTTTCGAAGCTGCTTCGTACTCTGCTTCCATAGTAGAATTAGCAATATAAGATTGCTTGATACTCCTCCATGAAACTGCAGCTCCAGAAATGGTGAAGACATATCCAGAAGTGGATTTTCTTTCATCCTTATCAGCCTGGAAATCCGAGTCCATATAACCAATTGGACATAAGTCATCAACTCGCTAAATCAGCATATGATCCCTAATACTTCTAAGGTACCTGAAGATATGCTTTACCATTTGCCAATGCACCTCCTCTGGGTTTGATTGATATCTGCTAACCATGCTTTAGGCAAAATAGATATCTGGCCTAGTACATAGCATGAGATACCTAAGACTACCAATTGCCGAAGCATATGGTACTCTACTCATCCTATCCTTCTCTTCTTATGTTGTATGACACTCTTTAGAAGAGAAGTGTAACCCATGTTAAAAGGAAAAAGACTTCCTTTACACAGATCTATTTTATACTTGACCAACATCTTGTCAATATATGAGGCTTGAGATAGGCCTAATGTTCTTAGCTTTCTATCTCTTACGAGTTTTACGCCAAGAACATAACTCGCTTCTCCCATGTCCTTCATACTGAATTGACTAGATAGCCAAACCATAACAGTTGATAATACTCCTACATCATTTCCAATGAGTAGAATATCATCAACGTAAAGCACAAGGAATGACACAACATTATTACCTAGTCTCTTATAAACATAAGGTTCATCAACGTTTTGAATAAATCCATAAGACTTCATGGTTTCATCAAAACGAATGTTCCATGACCTCAATGCTTGCTTAAGTCCATAAATGGACTTCTTAAGCTTGCAAACCATATTTTCTTGACCTTCCTGAATGAAACTGTCTGGTTGTATCATGTAGATACTTTCATTAAGATAGCCATTAAGAAAAGTTGTCTTAACATCGATTTGCCATATCTCGTAGTCATAGTGACATGCGATGGCTAAAAGGATACAGATTGATTTAAGCATGGCTACTGGTGAAAAAGTTTCCTCAAAATCAATTCCCTCTTTCTGAGTATAGCCCTTTGCAACCAACCTTGCTTTAAAGGTTTCAACCTTTCGATCAAATCCTCTCGTCCTCACGTAAACGCACTTACACCCAATGATTTTTACCCCTTCAGGTGCTAGTACAAGATCCCAGACTTTATTTGACTACATAGACTCAATTTCTGATTTCATTGCTTGATGCCAAAAATTTGCAGCAACATCAGTAATAGCTTCATCGTAACTAGTGGGATCCAACTCCTGATGGTCTGAGATAAGCCTGAAAGCCTCTCCTGTCCATCTTTCCGGAGCT